>AFQZ01000060.1:0-100498 GCA_000222935.2 Aciculosporium take MAFF-241224
TAATTAATCTTTAAAGTAAAGGGGACGACTTATTATTAAATAAACCCGTTACTAACAGATCTATATATATATATATATAGTGGATTTGCTTAATAGCTAGTAAAAGAATAACAACCTTAAATAATACACTTAACTAAATAACTTATAACAGTTTAAATAAGTGCGTCTGATAACTATTTTATAATTACGTTAATAACAGCTCTACGGTTGCTTCCAACCGACTACGTGACAATACTACCACGTAACAGTTACTAGATTTATACTAGTTAATATAATAGGCGAATTTATTATAAAGTTTAGAAGTTATAGCTTTTTTAGGGTTAATTTCTTTATTAGCTTTAGCCTATTTCTTTATAAAGTATTTAAAATACTTTTAGAGTTTTATAAAAAGGAAGTCTTAAATAGGTTAATTAGCTTTAGTAATAGAAGTTAAAGCCATTTTTAGTGTTTTCTTTATAAATAACAGTAAAGAAGATACTTTAATTATAAACTAATAGTAAATTAATAATAAGAGGTAAATTCTATAAAGAAACTTCTTAATAATTATAAATAAGTTGCAAAAGTTAATAATAATAGAAAAAGTTGCTTTTAAGTAGCATAAACAACGGATTTTATGTAATTAAATAAATAAGTGTATTATATTAAAAGTTTGTCTCTTTTATTAATACCTAGCAAATCTGTAGTTATAGCAACTACTAATTAGTATTAGCTTTATAGGGTATGATATACTATAGTAATAATATAAGGGAGGAGTAATAAAGGTCTAATTTCTATTATAGTTATAATTAACTAAAGGGAAAAAAGGGGGACAATGCAGAAGTATAGTTTTATAGCTATAGTACTGCCCTAGGTTATATAATATAGTAATTTAGCTAATTAAAGCATGCATATTATGTATATAACCTATAATTCCCGGTTATTATTATGTATCCCTTCCATCCTCCAGACGAGCGATTCCAACATTTAGATTAGTAATATTATTTATATAATTAAGTATTAAGGTACTTAAAAGTAATTTTACTATAAGTAGTTTTAATATTATTGTTGGTAACGCTCAGGTTACACGTATGCTGTAGCACAAATGTAGAGGGGGGGGGGTTTAATAATTAATTTATTTATATTAGAAAGAGAGGGGAAGAAGCAGGCTATAATACAGAGGTGTAGTGTTGTGGCTACGTTACAGCCCCAGGTCACATGACCTGTAATCCAGCTAATTAGAGTGCGTACATTCTGTATACAACCCATAATTTCTGGTTAATATGGCGTATCCCTTCTATTATCCATACGAGCGATTCTAACACTTATAAATTCTCTCTTTGTTAAAGAAGAAGAGGAATCGCTTTAAAAATGCATAAAACGCCCTAAATAATCAGATATTAATAAACAAGTAACAAAGCGAAAAACATCCTTTAAATAAATGACTTTTGTTAGTCCAGGCCGAATGGTTATAAAGGTAAAGAGTATTATAGGGGGGGGGGGGAGCCAAAGGGTGCAATTCCCGCGTTCAATCCTACCAAATTAGGCGCTTATAATCGCGTTTAAATTCATCAAATTTAAACTCTTTATTAGGCACTTAATTTGCTATTAACTTTAGTAAGAAATTAGGACTTTTTCATTCTTCGTTGGCTCCGGCGGCGGCTCTTGCAGTAATTCTTGCGACAGGTCTTTTAACCTATCCTTCTATACGGATTCGGGCTTTATTCTTTGTTATAAAGGTCTTAAGAGCTTTATTTAGTAAAGCTTTTATTATTATATCCGCAGGATTATTATTGCTATTAATCCAGTATATTTCAGCTACTTCCCTCCTTTTATATAACTACCATAAAGCTATAATATTAATTATTAGCCTCTTTTCCTTTATTATCCCTAGCTTAATAATATACTCATATAGTAAGAAAGAGTTAGTGCATATAATTATCAGAATTCTTGGCTTATTAATTTAGTTAGTAATAATATTTAAAGTAGTGCTTATTATATAGGTAATATTAATACCTTAAACCATTCCATATAGCTTAGAAGCTAATACACTTCTTATAACTCTTTTAGATTTTATTAAGCTATATGTTATAATATTTCCTCTAAGGGTGAATTCAGAGGTATTATTATCCTTCCTTTTATTGCCTAGGATGATCATATAGCCTAGTTAAGAGCTAAGGTCTTTATTATTTATAAAAGAACTATTAATAAAGACATAAAGAGCGGCGTTTTCTAGTAAGAGAGATATATATTAAAGTCTACGGTCTTAATTATTAATTTGCTATTAAAGTCTTTTATTAAGCCTTAAAACATTATTAGATCCTGGATGTTAGACTTAGGCAGTAATAGAAAGATTATAAGATGCTTTAGGTTAACATATCAGAGCAATGTACGCTTCTTATGCTTGCTATTTAACATATTTTGCTTAGTCGGTTAGGTTATTAACTTGTAATAGCTTCCTTTCTTATGCCTTTTATTGCAAAAAGAAGGTATTATCGTCTACTTTGCTTAAAATGCAACTATTAAACATTAATGGTGTTGAAATCGTTAACCTCTCTTTTAGCTTTATAAGAAATTTAGCGTTTTTTAACTTAACCTCTTTACAATTAAAAAACTTAGCATTGCTAAGTCCTAAGGTATTATTAGTCTGCATTTTAATGATTTTAAAACACAAGCTTTTGCTAGAAGAAATAAGAAGATAAGGGTTATATATAAAGGTTATTATTTATAGTCTCTAATAATAATAATTAAAATACGTCGACTACTAATGTATGCTAGCCTCTGCTATTCCGTATAGTGGCTTAATTGTAACCATAATAACGTCTAGCGGGTAAAGGTATGTAATTTATATAGGAAGCTTTGCAAGAATTATACAATTAAGCTTTGTCTATAACTGCACGTATGCTTAGGTAATATCCCTTAGCTAAACCGTAATGCCTTTCTTTTTTAATAAGGGAGCAAGGGCAATAATAAGCCTTTAACTAGCTCTTTAAATTATTAGGGACTGCGTGGGAATAACCTCCTTCCTACAGTTGCTATGGCCTTAAATAACATATTATAACTTTTTATATAAGGAGTTAGTTACCTTGCCTTTAACTTCTCTTACTATTCGCAAGCTAAAGAGTCTTTTGCCTTTATGCCTTTACAGGTTAAATTTTATAAATTTGAACATATTCCTTGCTAGTAAAGTATTAATCTCTGCTTTATTAGAGAGTTTAAAAGGTTCTCTAGGTATATTAATTCTTCCTTATACACAGAGGTTAATTATAAGTTAAAAATCGGCCTTTTCTTTCTTAGTAAGAAAAGCCTCTGCTTAAGGGTGTTTCTAGGGTCTTCTACGTCCTCTTTATAGTAGAGTTATTAAGTTATTAGGGGGGTTTTTATAATTTTTATTACCTTAAACCAGGTCTTTCTTATAAACCAGGTCTTTCTTATAAGAAGATTTTACCTTTAGTAAGGTTATATATGGTTTAATAACTATAGACTAAAACTTTATAGGGCTATAAGGCATCTTAATAATATAAGTCTTTTCTTCTATTAAGAGAAGCTTATAGGGGCTAGTCTATCTGCCTTTTTTGTAATAAACTTATATATTAGAATTCAAGGAAAGAGTGTATATAGGCAGGGTTATTAGGCTGTTATGGGTGTTAAGAGCATTATAGACTTAGCGCCTTATAAGACTGCACCTTGCTTTATTTATTGCTTTTTAAAGTGTCTTAGCTCTTTAGGTAATTGTAAAGCTTAGGGGGAAATTATTCGTTATTCTTGGATAGGTTCTAAAGACTAAGAGGGTGGGAATAAGGCCATTTAGACTAGCAGAGTTGTTAACTGCTTTAATAGCTATCTATAGCATCTGCTCTTTTAGGAGAAGACTATTAGCTTTAGTCTTAATAATATTATATGCTTTGTAAAGAGGGGCATAATATTGCTTAAGTTTTCTAATACTATTATAAGCCTTAACGGAAACTTCGTTAATGTTAATTAACAATAGTTAAGCTAAATGCCTAAATTTGCTAGAAGTGAAATTCCTTCTGGCATTATGGATTATTTAGTCTAGGGGTCTAAGATATGTATTAATTTAGCACTCTTTAAGGGCATTCTAGATATCTTAAGCTTTCTATTATTAGGGTTTAAGAAAGCAGGTAGCTTAAAATGATATTGCTAAATCTATAACGTATAGGACCGGCTTCTTATTAATTTGCATAATATTAATAAGGACCTTGTAGTTAAATTCAAAATCGTCTTTAAGAGTAAATTTAAATCTGCTTAGAGCTTTTGCGTTTATTTGGCATTAATGGCAAGCATGCATAATTCTTCCTATGTTAGCCTTGTTAAATTCTTTACCAGCCCTGGCAAGAAGGTTATTTAATCAGTTAATTAACGGATAACTAAATTAACGATAAAGTTAACAGATCTTAGTTTTAGAAAGCATAAAAATAGCAGGTTCTTAAGAACTAGCTGTTTACTAAGAATGTTCCTATTTCCTAATAATGGGTACCTTCTTATCTCCCTAGATTAGAAGATTCTTAAGATTATTAAGTTTAATACCTATTTTATCCATATCTGTAATAGAATATAAAAACAGTGTAGCACTATTAAGCATATAAAAGGGTATTATGCTAAAGATTGTTAGAAGCTTTAAAATACTAGTGGAAGTTATAGTACTGGCTCTAAAGGTGATGGTCCTTTAGTTAGAAGAATGCTTAATTATAAGGTTCTTTATAATCTTTATTAGAGCATTAACTTGGCCTTAGCTAGTAGTTGAAATTTCTAATGCTCCTATATCTAGGAGTATGCCGTGGAATGTATCCGCTGTATATCTTATATCTATAAGATACACGTGTTGTTTAGGTTATTTATTAGTATTGCGGTTGTAGGGGTTTTTAAGAAATAAGACATGTTTAAAAGTATTATCCTGTAAGAAGTTTATAGTTAATTAGGAAAAGAGTGGGGGATTTAGTGCTTGTGTAAAGAATGTTATAAAGGAGAGAGTATTACAAGCCTCTTTATTATCTAGTTTCTCTTTTTTATTAGTAGTAAGAAAAGCAGCGTTCTAAGCAGCTTTTTTATGTTTATCCTTACTACTATTATTAGTAGCAGTAAGTTAGGCTATTTTGCCCTCGTAGGCCTATAGGAATGCATAGTATTAGCATTTAGAAGGTGGTTTTTAGTGTTTTCTGTTATTCTACTAAGTTATTCTTGCTTTCTTCTGCTTAGAGGCAGGATGGTTAGTTAACTAGCATCCTTCTTTACGGCAGATAAAGCATTTCTTTAAGCTTGCTCTGGCTTAAGGTTTTTCATAATATATAGCTTGTAAATACCGTCGGTCTGTAAACATTACTATGCTAGTGTTCTGGTCTATAGACCGGGCAATAAGGGCATTGTTATTAGTATTTGTTAGTAACTAACTTATAGAGGTTAGTGGTATGTCCATTGCTAAGAGGCAATTTTAAAGGTTACTAATAAATCCTTTAAAGGTTGGCACATTCCTGAATTTAGCATTATAGAAATCATTGTTATTTTCTATTGCTTGCTGTACTTAATGAAGAAGAATCGTATCTTGCTTAAGAGGGTTATAAAGGCCATTAAATATCTTTATAAGTTAGTTAAGAAGGATTTCCAGGCATTTTAACTTGTTTTTTATTAGATGTTCTATAATAATATAGCAATGGCGTAAATTAGCAAATTGTGTTTTGTAAAAGCTCTTATTCTTAGGTGTTTTGAAGTGATTCCTAACGTTCTAAGTCATTTCTTTAAATAGGATTGTCTTTGCCCTAAAGTATTTAAAGAAGTATATATAGGCTTTACCTTAAAGCATAATAAGAAAAGCTTTTAGGTAAAGTAAGGGGGAAACTCCTGCTTAAGAACATTTCTCTTTAAAATATAGTAATTTCTTATTAATAAAGTTATACACTTCTCTAGAATATTATTCTTCTTTCTGGTAAAGTCTCTTAAGAGTATTAAGGGCTTTTTAATTGCTATTAGAAAGTATTCCGGTTAGGGTTTGTGGTTCTAGGGGAGGGTCTTTGGTTAAATGAAAATCTTTATTGTCAGAGTCCTTGTTATTAGAAAGTTTAAGTCGTTGAATCTCCTTTCCTTTCCTAGTTGCTTTTTCTAGTAAAGGTTTGTATTTTGTATTAGGGTTAATGTTTAAGATATTAATAAGATCTTTAGAGACATTTGATCTTAATCCTCTGGCTGTTTCAACACCATTGTTATTAAGGTAATTATAAAGGGTATACTTAAGGTTATTATTGATTTTATTAAAAGTATCCTTAGTTTAATTTTCATAGTCCCGCTAGAAGTTAATAAGGAGATTGCGCCCTTTTCCTTTATTAAGAATGTAGTAGTTAATTATATATGTAATATAGTCATTAATCTGTTATTTAGTAGCTGTATTAACATTAATGTTGTTAACTAACTTAGTTTAATTTAAGGATAGAATTAGACAGTGCTTGTAAAGTTTTTAGGGAAGGGTGCTCTTTAGAAGTTCTCTTCTATTAACATCCTTTTAAAGCTATTTATTAAAATCATTTATTTTTCCTTAACTAGAAGACATCTTAGTGTTTTTAAGTTAAGCTTTGTGTTTAGTACTGATTAAAGCTGTTAGCATTAGTTCTCTGTGAATAATAGTAAAGATCTGGTTTTAATTATAGATAAGTAACAGTTAATAATAAGGGAGAAGATCTATAAGAAATAAGTTTTCTTATTATTATAGACAATTTAATAGTTAATAATTAAAGAAATAATTCTTTGGTTAGCATAACGTTAGAATTTCTTATAGTTACATGAGTAAAAGCATTCAGACAAGTCTCTTCTGTATATAATCTAATAAATCTATGGTTATTAGTAACTACTAATTAGTGTTAGTAACGCTCAGGTTATATATATGCTATAGCATAAATATAGGGGGGGGGGTTTAATAATTAATTTATCTATATCAGAAAGAGAGGGGAAGAAGTAGGCTATAATATAGAGGTATAGTATTGTAGCTATGTTACAGCCCCAGGTTACATAACCTGTGATCCAGCCAATCAGGGTGCGTGCATTCTGTATGCGACCCATAATTTCTAGTTAATACGGCGTATCCCTTCCATCATCCATACGAGCGATTCCGACAATTATAATGAAGTAGTAAGCTATAAGCTAATATTAGTAAAATAAGGTAGTTTTAATAATAAAAGAGTATTAAAAGTAATTTATAAGTAATTGTTACGTGGTGGTATCGTCACGTAGTCGGTTGGAAGCAACCGTAAAGCTGTCATCAACGTTATCATAAAGAGGTCATTAAACGCACCTATATATACTACTATTAAGTTATATAGTTAAGTATATTCTGTGTAAGTTGTTGTTGTTTTTTCTAAGTCTTACTAGCTGCGTAATGAATCTGTCCTATATAGGTAGGGATCCGACATTGCGGATTATCCTATAATAAGTGCCCCTCCCTTAAAGATAACTATTCTAGTTATTCTCTAGATCTATCTAAGCTAGTATTAATATATATAAAGAAAACTTTCATCTATAAAAGAAAGCAATTTAATTTGTAAAGTATCCTCCCTATATTAGTCCGTTTATATTTAATCTGCCAGAAACATTGCTTAATAGCAGTAACTAATCTAATAATAACTACTTATAAAATTTAAAGATAAATAAACATCTTAGTCTAAGCAAAATAAACTATAATAAAAGGAAATTCAATCTAGGTAGCATAAACCTATTAACTATAGTTAGATCTATCCTAGTAATACCTAAATGTCCACTTCTTAAAGTCCTTATCTATATAAGCCTTGTAAATTTATGCCATAATTTGTTAATAGAGATATAAATCGTAAAACGTCTTTATCCACTTATGTTATTATAGCTATAAATTATAAAAACACCGCGGATACGACGCAGTATTACACCTAAAATGAAAAAGAAGCACAGAATCGGATTCCTTATTATTAATTACCCCCTCTAGTAATAGCGCATTATATAAGGGGAGTAAGCGGCATAAGGGGCATAATAATTAATAAATTTTCGTATAAATCCATAACTAATAAAGGACAGGGCACTACCTAGGAAGAAATATAGCCTTAAGGAGAAAATCCTAGAGTAGCAGTAATATAGGAAAAACTAAAGAATAAAATAAAATTACTAAAGGAATTAATAATAAAAGTTATCCTAAAAGTAAAAATAATAAAAGTATAAGCTTTTATTAAAACTATTATATAAATTACTATAAATATAGGAGGGGAGATAGCCTAAATAAGAACTAGCATAGGCGGCCTACAGGCTTTAATTATAAAGGTAGTTAATAGTAAGGTAGAAACCATGGTTAAAAAGGCAGTTAAGAAGGTAATAAAGGCTATTCTTAGGACTAGATTAGTAGTTAAGGGGACTTAGGTAACTATTATAGCTTATAGAGTTATAGGGCAGAAGATGATAATCCCTTTAGCTTAAACAAAGGGTATAGTAATACCGGCCTGCTATTACTAGGAAGTAATAATAAAGGGAAACACTATTAACAAGGTAGTTAAGAATAGATTACTAGGGGAGATTATAAAGGCAGTAAACAGCGCTATTAGTATAAAGGAGGTAGTAGCAGCATACTGACTATAGAGTAGAGATATAGTTATTATATTTACTAAAGCAGGGAGAAAATGGAAGAAAAACACAACCTAGGTAAGAGTTGCCTTTAGACCTAAGGCGGAAGTAAATAGGAAGATGTTTAGTGTAATTATTAAGGGATTCCTAATATAATTAATAAACCACATTATAATTAAGGATATAAGGAAGAACATTAAAAAGGAGAATAGTTTAAACACAGTAAAGATAATAGTACAGAAGCCAAAGGAATTAGTAATAAAGGCACTACTAGTAGTTAGTGTTAAGGGCACTAAGGCAGTAAACTGCCTATGCTACAGGGGAATAGTATACTAAGCAGAGATTTTTAACGCTAAGCTATAAAACAAGATAATCTACTTAAAGCAATGTTATAACTACTATAAGATTAGGTATATTACTAGGTACTATAAGGAGAAAGCAAGATATAGCAGGTATACTACTAAAAAACACCCTAAGGGAGAGAGGACTTACCTAATATTAACAGGCAAGGTACGGGAAAGATGCCTAAATTATATAGGGGTATACCTAGCATGGTCTCGGCTATGCTTAGTAAGCAATAATAAATAGCAGCAGGCTAGGGAGGCTTATGCTATAAGGCTGCTGTTCTTTCGTAGCCATTAGCCAGAGGTCGTAACGGCTACTACGGGTAAGGGTTATTATAAAAAAGAGACCAGGGGACTAACAGAGAGGTAGCTAAGAGAAAGGAGCATATAACTAAGGGGCCCTTTTATAAGATAAATCTATAAGCTATAATTAGGACAATAGAGACCGGCAGAGGAAGGCATAATACTAGCCTTTTTATAACTAATAAGAGGGCAGAATAATACTAAAGCCAGCCTAACTAGGGAGCTCTAAAGCACACAATAGAGTATATAATTAAGGTTATATACTAGAATATACAAAAGAAAAGCAATTTAGTATATCTAGCATTAGGGCATAAAGTTAGCCCTAAGGTAATAGCTATCTAGGAACCAGGAGGTTATAATAGTATACTGCTAAATCCATTTCAGGGGCACTATACATTAGTAATATATAGCAAAAAAATAGTAATCTATATATATTAAAAGGTTAAGACAGGACTTTAGACTATAGGGAGGGGGGAGGATTAATATAGTATTAAACTATATAAAGTAAAGGTATATAACATCTACTCCCCGGCTTATAAAAGGGAGTGGCAGATGCCTTTATAACACTTTGCTAACACCTAGGCAAAGGGCCAGAGTGTATTTATAGGGGACTTTAACTAATACTACCCCTTATAAGACAGATTCAGCCGAATCTCTTAGGGGCATAATAAGATGTTAGAATTCATAACAAGGTAGCAACTCGGCCTAGCTATACTGTTTAGGGAAGTAATAAGGAGAGAATATAGCAGCAAAGACAGCACTATTAACCATGCATAAACTACTTACAACGTTAGTATTAAATTCATTAGGCTAGTAGAAATCGCTAGATCCGACCATATGCCTTAGCTTATTAGTATTAGAATAAGCAAGGAAATAAGCAACAGCCTAGGGTTAGTCTGGGGTTAAAGGACAGTGGATAAGAACCTTATTATAGTAGAGGCTTTAAACAGGCTTAGAAAGAAGGGGTTAGAGCTCCTGCTAAGCAACTAACAGGAAATTAATAACTATATAAAATAGCTTACCTAGTAACTTATAAAGATAGCTAATATAGCGGCACTAAAACAACTATAAGGGTGCAGCAAACTACAGCCTTAGTAGAATAAAAGGGTAAAGGATGTACCAGCAAAGGCAAGACATACTAATAAGCAGTAGCAGTATTAACAGACACAGGAATTATAGCAGGTCTTAAAAGAAGCTATAGGAAAACAGAATCATATAATCTTAAAGGAGAAGAAAAGCAGTTAGCAACAGGCAGTTAGCAAGTTATCTAGGTTTAAAGGGAGCCTTTAGACCCTAGAGCGCTAGGCCTAGCTATAAAGTAGACTTTCTCCTAAAATGCAACAGGTCCCACTACTAACTCGGCTAGGAGATAACAGCAGGAAGGAGACAGTGGAGGTTATATATAAGGGTAAGGCAAAGGTATTTATAAAGAGGTTCTTTCCTTTATCCGCAGCTAGGGCTCTAGGTTTAGAGATAAAGGCAGAAATAAGATACTATAGTAATAATCAGGTAGCTCCCGTGTTTATAGAGGAGGAAATTAAAGAAGTTATAAAGAATACAGTAAGTTAAAAAGCCCTAGAGCCAGACAAGCTACTAATAGATTTCCTTAAGCTATGTAAAGCAGCCCTAATATTATATTTAATACGTCTTATAAATGCATACTATGGTTTAGGACACCATCCAGCCACCTTCTAGCAAGCAAAGGTGGTAGTTCTATATAAACCTAGGAAGACCCCTAAGGAGTTAGGCAGACTAGGGGGATAAAGGCTAATATTACTATTAAACATAATAAGAAAAGTAATTAAGGGAGCTATTATAAGGAGGATTACTATTACAGCAAAGAAAGGCTATATACTACTAGATATATAAATAGGCAACAGGGCTGGCAGATTAATAAAGGTAGTACTAAGTATGCTAAAAGAGGTTATAAGGATAGCATAGCATTACCAGGGAATAGCATTATTACTATAGCTAAATATCACTAGGGCGTTTAATACTATTAGCTATAAATAATTAATTTGCACTATAAAGGAGTTAGAACTACTAGGGTAGATGGCCAGATAGGCACAGGGCTTTATATTAAAAAGGAGAGCATAATTAGCGTTTAATGGACGTATTACTAAGGAAATCTAAGTTACTGCAGGGGTTCCGTAAGGGTCGCTAGCATCTCCTATCCTCTTTCTACTCTATATTATGCTACTATATTAAAGACTAGTAGCGGCAGAATTAATATTAATATTAGGGTTCTTAGATAATATAAATATTATAAGATATAAAAAAACAGCAAAGGAGATAAAAGTATAACTAAAAAAAGCCTAAAGAATATATAAAGAGTGGTTAAAGGAGTATAGGCTAAGGTTTAACTTAGGGAAGAGCAAGCTAATGCACTTTATAAGAAAGAGGCAGGCAATTATAATAATAATCTGACTTAAAAGAGTAATAATACAACCGACACAATCAGCGTAATTCTTAGGGGTTTAGATTTACTAAAAGCTTTATTAGTTAACCTATATAGAGAAGGTAAATGCTAAATTATTATAGTAGAAGTTAGCACTTATAGTGCTAGCTATGTTTATATAGGGATGCTAACTAGAGTATACAAGATCCCTTTATACACAGGTAATAAGAAGCATAATAGCCTATAGAGCTGGGATATACCACACCTGTAGCAAGCTAAAAGGGGTAGTATAGGGGGTAGTAAAGGCATTTATAAGGAAATAGAATAAATACTTAAGGCGGGTTATAGGGGCATATAAGGTAACGCTAGTAACACTCTTAAAGACAAAAGCAGTAGTGCTGCCGGTGGATCTGTACCTTAATTACATTAAATAACAATTCTACTAAAGACTTAAGGATAGTAGTATAGGCAAGAAGATATAACAGGCCTGTAATTTAATAGCATTATAGCTACAATACTAAGGAAGAGGCCGCTAATGTAATTACTATAAGGCGTTTCCTAATGCCCCCCCCCCCTCCCTAGCAGCCTTACAGCTAGACAGAAATTAGAGAGGGAGTGGGAAAAACAGTGGATATAGCAAAGGCATAAGGCTTAGGTAAGAAAAGAACAAGCAAAAGCAATAGCAGCAGATAAGGAACCTAACTTTAAGAGCATAAAAAAAATAGCAAGGCTTTATAATAGCCTACTAAAGCATAAATCTACAGCCTTAGTATAGCTTTAAATAGAAAAGATAGGGTTAAATACCTTCCTTTATAACAAACAGGTGCCTAAGGTAATATTACTAATATGTTAATACTAGGGAGGAGATAAGAATATCTACCACATTATTCTATTATGCCTAGAACATAACCATTTAAGGCCAATCCTAGTAGTGCTAATAATAAGAGACCTGTAAGAACTTAGAGCAGCGCTTAATAATAAGAAGCTGGCACTAAATATTACAAAGTAGGTGCTCTTAACTAGGTGACTTTAGCAGTACAGGTTAGCAGAGGAGCTTTATAAGGCATGGCAGATTTATAATATTAAGGCTAAGAATAGGACTAGAAGTAATAGAAATAATAAAATAAAGAAGGAAGAGCTAGATTAAGAGGGGAGGTGCTTATAAGGGGTTTTTACTAATATACTAACCTTTTATATAAAGCACGACTATACTTTTATTATTATCTGCAGTTCTAGGGAACTGGCAGATATCTTATACTAATGGTTAAAAACAATAAAGACTTTATATTAAAGGCTTAGCAGGAGCTATATAGAAGAATATGGGTTTTCTCCCCTATCTTAGGGTTTTTCCTATATTAAGAAGTTAGTTGATGAACTAGTTAGTGGCTCTAGCTACCTAGAGTACATAAATTAATTAATATTATAGCTATAAGTAGCTTATTAGAAAGTAACTATTATTACTAGTAACCTTTAGTTATATGCTTCTAGGAGTTGCCATATTATAAGTAATTCTCTTGTCCATAGTATTATGGTTATATTACAATAATGCTACTAACTTTAGACTATAGTAATAACTTGTGCAAGAGAATAGAAATAACTTAGGTTAAATAAAAAATAAAAACGTTATGCCTTTAAAGATCTAGTAGACTAATAAAAGGAAAACTATATAAAGGGACAGAGTAAAGTTATAAGAAGAGAGGCTCTCCTCTTAAATATAAGAAAGGTAGCCTATGCCCTTCCTTAAGGTGTATTAAATATCTTAAGTTATTCTTTGCTTCTAACCTTATATATAAAGGTCCTTTATGCATTTAAACCAGACATATTAAAGGTGATTCCATGGGGGTTATTAGGGCATTATTACTTTTAGGCAGAAGACGGCTACTGGCCATGCTATTTCATCCTTACTAGAGGTGAAATTTTCCTATATTTAAACTATATGGCATAGTAACTATAAGGAAAGCAACAGTCCTCTGAATATAACTTTTTCTGTAATTAATCTATTTACTATAATGCCCTTTATAACACAGCTAAACCTTTAATCCAAGCTATACGTTTTGTAATTAAATAGTAATCTGCCTAGAGCTATGTAATTTTTAGTGACTACTTCTAATGTTAAATAGCGTAATATATTAGCTAAAATTTTTAGTCCTTATACTACTATATAAGGGTCTCTTATTTGTCTAATATCTTAGCTAATTCCGCGTTCTTAGTTGTGGATTCTATTGTTATTTTCTGCCTTTTCATAGTACTGCTAATATTATGCCTATTTTTAGAAGGCATCTTTTGTTTTGCCTTTTTTAGTAATGACTTAGACAAGCTTGTATTTAATATAGTTGCCTTTATTACTCCTATGGCTAACCTTATTTTTCTACTAGCTAGCAAATTTAGTTTAACTAGGCTAGTTAGCTTCTTACTTATTATAGGCAAGGTTATCTTTCTAGCTGTGGATTCTAATAGAGGCGTTTAAGGAGTAGGCCTAGCAGTCTTAATATTCCTAGCCTTATTCTCTAGTACTGCTACTCTAGCTAAGGTCCTTATAATATACTTATTAATAATCTTAAGACTAGCTTTTATTATGCTAAAAAACTCTTTATAGGCCTTAATATCCCCTTTAAGTATATTAGTTCTATCTTTAAGTTTACTAAATTATATATTAGTAGCTTAGTCTGCTAGCCTTAACTCTATCTTTTTTAAGATAGTCTTTCTAGCTGCTACTTTGCTTATTAGCCTATATTATTTAGCTAAACCTTAGATTAGATTCCTTTAGTCCGCTAGTTCCTTCCTTAGCGTATTAATATCCTGTTAGGTAGTTGTGGTTCTATACTCTTTACTAGCATTAATAATTACCTGTTAAAAACCTATGCTTAAGAGATCGACTTGTCTTATAGTAGTAAGTACCCTAGCTATAAAGCCATTAATGCCTCCTAACTTATTATAGTATCTGGCTATAAGTACTTTCTCTTTTAATAGTAATCCCAGTTACTACTCTTTAGATCTAGCTTAGTTATCTGTTTATTTACTATTAAGAAATCATGCTACTGCCTGCTTAATACAGAGTTTAACATTTTAAATAACTAGGGTATCGGCCAGGCATTTAGTTTTCTTCTGCCTGTTATTATTAGCTGCTAGAATTAATTCCTTAATAAGGAAAATCTATTACACTACTCTAATCTATAGTGCGTATATAAGGTCTATCTTTATAATAAAGAATCCGTTTCTATTAATTTATACCCCTTAGGCCGTGAAATCTTTAGAGTAGGTATAAATAGTATTTATTACGCTTTATATGCCATCTCCGGCCTAATGTTACTATGTTCTAAAAGGCTTTAGTCCTGCGTTACCTCTTATAGATAACTCTATCTCCTAGTGCTAATAGTATTTATTTATATAATTAAAATAGTAAATTAGCTTACTAAAGTTTAATTCCTTTAGTCTGTTCTATATTTTTTATATAGTTATAAGAGAATCTTAACTTAGACTACTAGCAGGGATCTCTTTAGTTATAAGGGTATTAATAATTATCTTGCCCTTTTTTACATTTTAGAGGCGCTTTACTACTACCTGGCCTTTAGGGCTAAGCGTCTTTCTAAATATATTAATATTAAAAACATTATTCTTATAGTCTATATTTGCTTTAAAGTGCTTATTCTTATCCTTAGCTATAGTCTTTATATAGTGTTAATAGGCAGTTATTAGGTTAGTATATGCCTTTTTTCTCTGCTTATTTTCTTACTAAGCCTTAGCTATTTAGTTATAAAGGGCAGAATTAGTATCCCTAGCTACTCTTACCTGGTTCCCTCTAGGAGATAGCTTTGCTAACTTAGTTATTATTCTTTACTTTTCCCTATAAGATAGCAAAAACTTAACTAAGACATTAGGATTAAAATCCTTTATATAAAACTTATTCTTTGCATTTCTTATAATATATATTAAAATTATCTAAGAAAGGGTAATAAAAGTTAAAAATAAAATGAAATAAAAGAAAGACTTAAAGTGCATAATAATTAAAAGCAAAAATAGAAGGTTGAAAAATGAAGAAAAATAGGGAATTCTAGTATATTAGAAAGTGTAAATAAGGGGTTAAGTAAAAAGTAAAGTGAAATTGTAAGTAGTATTATAGGAAAATAGGGTTATGTGTTTCTACCTGTAGTAATTACATAGGGTCCTACAGGATGTTAAATCCTGCTAACCTTAAGGCATTATTAGCACTCCTGCCTTATAAGCCCCTTCTTTTTATACTTCTTATCCTAGTTAATTAAATGCTCCCTTAGATATTTATTTATTAACTCTAATACGTTTACCTTTATCTTGCTTTTATTAATTTATTAGTTATCTTTAGTAGTATATTCTTTTTATCTTATAAGGTAAGCTACCTTAGGGCTTTATTTCTTAGTGCAGTAGATTTTCACCTTATGTAAGATAATCTGCTTAATTTCCTAGTAATTAGCTTTGCCGCTCCCTTTTAGATTAATTAGTAAAAGGGGTGTTTCCTTCCTGCTAAAGGGATCTCTGCCTTAGTGCGGTTTTTATATATATACAATTAATACTACTAGATATACCCTTAAGTTTAATAGAAATTTAAGTTAGTATAACAAAGGGTTTACCTTTTTAAGAACCTTATATAGTCCTGCTCTTTATAGTAACTATTTCTTTTTTAGCTTTCTTAAAAGCTAGTATCCTTTGTATAGTTATAAGTACACTATATCTCTAATATTAATATTTACTAGGTTATATTAAGAGTTATATCTGATTTTAAATAGGGCAGTAGTAGTGGTTATTATAAGTTAAGCCTTTCTTTAATAGAGCTTATAAAGTGCCTTTAAGTCCTCTTCCTTTAGCTGTATATTAGAAATTACTTGCTCTAAAAGAAGGTTAATAAGGTCTAGCGGTTTAAGCCTATATAATAACTTATTAGGCAACTAGTTAATAGCTATAGCTACTGTATTATTAAGATAGTGCTATAATGCTAAAAGGATTAATACCTATAGTACCGTTAGATTTATCATAATATAATAGCAAATAGCTATAATTACTATCTAATTCTTCTGTTTAGCTGCTCTATCTATCTATAGGTAGTAGGTAGTTACTATTAGGAATTCAACTCCCAGCTTAGTGAATATAGCCTACTAAACCTCGGAAATGAATTTAGGGTCCCTATTACTAACTATTTACTATAGTAGTCCCTAGTTTATAATATATAGAGCTTAAAAAAGCAGTTCTGCCTATATAAATGCTAAATATATTATGTTCCTAGGGATTAAAAGGGTTTTCTTGCTAAACAGATAGTTTACTAGGCAAAGGGAATTATATTTTAAGTATCCTTTTATGGCCTATATAGTGTTCACTAAGTCTACCTCTGGCATATTAGTAATAAAGTCTAGAGAAATCATGTAAAAAGGCATTGGTTTTAACTATAGAGGTCTTATTTCTCTGGTTGCTTTATCCCTTAAGATAGAGTTCTCCTAATAAGTTATATAATATGCTATATACTTCTGGATTTACTTGGATATCTTTAGAAAATAAACACTATATAGACCTTTTATTATTCTGCTAATTCTAAAGTAGTAATAGTTATTATATGCAGTTCTTAGCATGGTTTTAACATAGCTGCTTAGAATGCATAGTTATTTAAGCCCTTTTTTATTCTTATAATAAAGTAGGCCCTTGTTTATAAGGTCCTAGCCATAAAGTGGAATTCGCAGTTAGTTCCGTCCTTACTTTAGCTGCTTTTACTAGAAATCCTTAATACTCTTAATTATCTAATGATATCACAGGTTAAATTTATACCCTACTAATATCTCCTTCTTTAATAAGTTATCTATTACGGCCACTGCCTGATAATTCTAATAGAAGTATATATAAGCGTTTAATTTATTGTATATACTATGGTTTACTGCCTCTTAGTAGCTAATATCTACTAGAAGTCGTAACAAGGTATTAAGTATGATATTAAGGATTTCTAGTATATAGATCACTTATAATTCAAACTGCAACAGATAATTCGCCACCTTGGCTAATTTTAGGTTAGCCTTGTTGAGGTTTATTATGGCTAAAGAGGTGTGTTTAATAATACCTTTAGCAGGTATATAGTTAGTTAGGATGTTAACTAGATAATGGTTAGATTAAGCCATTTTTATAGTTTTTGCATTACCTAAGTAATTATAGCTTCCTCTGCCTTAGTTAATTTATACTACTTCTTAGCTATAGATATTAGATAAAAGAGGAAAAGGATTAGGCGAAGTTTTATAGCTGTAATATCCTTACTAGGTATGCTTTTTCTATCCTACTCCTTATATAGTTAGAAAGTATACAGACTAAAACCTTCCTTATAAGTATTAATCTTAAAGAATAATAGTTACTTTAAATTATAATACTATAGTAGTATTTTTTCGTAAAGCATAGTCTTTAGTGCTTTAAAGGCTGCTTCCTTGTCTTTTATAAGGATAAAGGATTTTTCTTATGCCTTTCTCTTATATACCTGCTTTAAGGCTCCTACTAGTAACTTATTACGTTTATAAAGTTTATATATAAGTGCTATCTTTTAAGTTTATAATAGTTAGATTTATAAGTTAAACTAAGGGATTTCTGCTCTTAGGAATCCTGCTATACTAATAAAGGTTTCTAAGGTTGATAGGTTACAAGGAATTTCCATTTACTAGAACGACTTAATCCTGTTGTTCATGTTAATAATTCTGTTAGTATTAACGATAAAGCTAAGAAGTTAGATTAAGTAATATCTAATAAAAGACTTAGTTACTACAATATGTACCTTGTTTTCCTCTAGGACTTTTAAGACTATCTTAAGGTGTTTAAGATAATCCTTAAGGGTGTTAGAGAAAACAATAATATTATTAATATAAATATAAACAAAACTTCAGTATAGTTGGAAAATACAATCTATAAATCGTTGTGTAAAAGCCGGCGAATTCTTATACCCTATTAATGCAACTTGCAACGCTTCCAGCCCTCTTTTAGAGATTACTACCATATAATTCTAGTATTCCTCTTGTACTAAAAGTTGGTGGAAAAAACCTATTATATTAAAAATTGATTTCCACTCCTTGCTGTGAGTATTCTGTATAATGTCGCCTTAGTCTGGTAATGGATACACGTCTAGCATAGTAATATTATTAAGGGGTCTGGCATCTATAATAACTTAACCTTTCTTCATCTTCTCTGTATCTCTCTAAATAATAAAACCAGGGCAGGCTATAGGTACTGGCTTTATTAACCAGAACATCCTACCTACTAGGTATATAGTATTATAGACTTTAGTAAATTTCTCCTAGTTTCTATACCTAAGAGGGTACTTCCTTGCTAGCTTAACCTGGTTCTGCTAGCTGTTAATAAAGTTAACTCTTATCTTGTTTTCTTCTAGCATTAGTACTACTCCTTTATTACAGTAAATGTCGTACTTATTAGTTAGATCCTATAACTTAGTAGCTGCTTCTGGATTAACATTAGTAATTTACACTTTAAACTTATTTTTAATAAAAGGTATATCCTCTAGTTAAGATACTCTATATAATAAAATACCTCTGTTAATGACTTTAGGATCCAGGTTATTATTAAATTTTTCCGGACTCTCTTCTATCTTTTCTGTCTTAATGTCTTTACTAAAAAATACTATATACTAGTAGACGTCCGGAATAGTAAAATTTGAATTAAGGCTTATAGCTGCCTTAAGTTAACCTACTTTGCTGTTCTGCTTAATCCACACGGCCCTATTAGAGTTATTTACTACTAGCATCCTTTTCTTATCTCCCTAGTTAAGAATATTATTTAGGAAGACAGAATTAAATAACATAATATAGTAAACACTAGTCTTCTCTCTACTAGAGAGATCCTTCCATATTACTAGCACCTAACACGTTAAGTTTAGTAAAATTATAATATTATATACTACTATCACCCGTTAAGCTAGCATGTAGTAAGTGTCTTAAAACATCCGTCCTAGTACTGTTATGTTATATACTAATCTAAAAACTAACCTTAGATTAATAAAATCGATTTTTACTCTAAAGCTATAAAGGAAACTTATGCTAATTAATAATTTTAGTCCTAGATTTAGCATGACATCTGTGGTTACTGTAAAGTAACCTTAGATGTTTTTTCCTCTTATAATTCCTAGAATATAAAAGTTAAAAGTAGCCCTTTCTATAATAACAAAGGCTAAAGTAACTCCTGTTACCAGTTTTAGATCTTACTTCTCCCACTTTACATTTATCCTATATTGCTAGAGCCACTGTTTATTAGCTAGAATTAATAATATTCTGGTGTTTACATAGATCATATAGTCAGGTCCTTTATCATAGAATTAAATTGGCATTTTAAGGAAGGTATTTATCTATTTCCTTCCCTTAACATTAATCTTCTATAGTCTAGATACTGCCTTAATTACCTAGTCTTCTTATAAACCTTCTATTAAAATTAGCTTATTTAAACTCTAAGTTGCAGTGTCTTATGTAATATTAACTCTAGTTATAAAATCTTTAATAATTTCCTTCTCTTCCTTAGGCTCTTCCTGCCTTCTTCTATTAGGAGCCTCCTTTTTGCTAGTCTTTATAGTTAAAGAGGTAGGATTCTTCTAGTCTAAGTCTCTCTTCTTTACTATATAAAAAGCGCTAATAAAATTAGATTTAACCTCCCATTTATTAAAGTTATAGTTAAATGTTAAGTGTGCTTTACTACCTTTTATAGTAAAGTACATATCTATAAAGTTAGACTTATTATATTTATTATCCTTTAATAAACTTCCTTCTCTAGCTAAATAGTATCTAGAGTTTGCTAAATACTACTCCTGCTCTTTAGTATTAGGATTATTATCTAGAACTATAACTTTATAGGGTTCCCAGTTTAGACACTTCTATTACCTAAATTATCTTAAGCAGAATTAATCCCCTTAGTAAGGGTTCTATCGCTCTCTGGATTAATTCCCTCCCTAATCTTCTTCCTCTAAGGATCTCTCTTTTCCTCTGTCGTCTGCCTGAGATTAGTCTTCTTAGGTATAGGTCCTGCCTTCCTTCTTTATAGGGTCCTCTTTTTTAACTTCTGGTTAGCATAGTCTGTTATCATTATGCTACCAGGACCTTTAAGGTTAATCCTGGTCCTATTATAGTTTATTCTAATAAACCTATTCTTAGTATAGGACTAGTAGCCTTCTTTAGTCTCCCTAGTTATAATCCCTTAGGCTGCTTAATCTCTTTTTAATATATATATAGTAAGGATATTATTATTAAAAGTTAACCTATTAAAAACAGTTTCCTTTCCTTTAGTTATAGTTCTTATAATAGTAATTCTAGTAGGCCTTTACTCTTTTACCCTTAGATTTATTTAAGTCTAAGAATTTATTATTATAAAGATAGGCTTTTACTATTCCTTTAGTCTTTTTCTAGTAATAGGACTTCTGTTATTCCTTAATTTCTTAATATAAATTACGGCGTTTTCTATCTACTATATTAAGGTATTTATTATGCTTTATGCCCTTAGTTAGATCTAGGTATAGCTTCTTTAGCTTAGGATATAATTTTATTCTAAAGCGCACTAAAAGCTATAGATTTATTATCTCTTTATTTATTCTAGTATACTAAAAGATTTAGGCTATAAAGTCCTAAATAGAGATACTATTTATAATATCTTCTTAGGTATACTTAGCCTACTTAAGCTTTATTACTATATTTTTTATCCTTATATAAAATTCTTTTTATACTACCTTAATAACACTATTAATACTAGTAAAAATCCGTTTCTTTTTAGATTTATCTAGGTATTATTAGTACTAGGTTATTACTTCTCTATAGAATAGTTACTAAATATTATAAAGTAACACCTCCTTCTGGTTTAATAGTGCTTTAGATAAATACTCTTTTACTACCTAAATCTAAAGCTTAAGGTCTGAAAAAACAGTGGTTTTTCCTTTATATAAGATGAATTTATTATTTATGTTTACTATATCTAGTTTTAGGTTTATAAGTTTAATATTTTAGATCTTCTAGGTTAAACTTATTAATCCTTTCTCTTTAGGAGCCCTTCTAGGCTTAGAATTCTATTTTAAATCACGTTTTAATTAGAAGGTATTCTGTTCCTAGTATCCTAGTGTTTAGCTTAGCTAGTTATTATAAGGCTCTTTAATATAGTAGTAACTATCTCTATAACTACCTGCTTTATTACTATAACTATCTGCTTTATAGCTATATCTACTTCCTTATTATAGGAAAGTTAGAGGTGGATTTATATGTTGTTCTGTATTACTGTTTTTAGAAGGTCCTTCTACATATTTATTACCTTATTATATAGGTAGATATAGCAGTATCTAGGAGTATTAGTATTATTAAGCGCTAGTATAGTATATCTCCCTTTATTTATAACCTCTGTGCTCCTTAAAGTCTTATCTTTACTACTAGTATTTTATTATTAGTAAGGCATAATTTTATACATCTCTTAATAAAAAACCTAGTTAAGGTGCTAATATTATTACTTAAGGATTTAAAGGAGCGCCTTCTTATCTAATATTTAGTAGACTAAAGGTTTATATATATATTCATGTACGCTAGGTAGCTAGAGCCACTAACTAGTTCATCAACTAACTTCTTAATATAGGAAAAACCCTAAGATAGGGGAGAAAACCCATATTCTTCCATATAGCTCCCGCTAAGCCTTTAATATAAAGTCTTTATTGTTTCCAACCATTAGTATAAGATATCTGCCAGTTCCCCAAAACTACAGACAATAACAGAAGTGTGGTTATGCTTTATATAAAAGGTTAGTATATTAGTAAAAACCCCCTATAAGCACCTCCCCTTCTAGTCCAGCTCTTCCTCCTCTATCCTGTTGTTTCCGTTGCCTCTAGTCCCTTTCTTAGCCTTGTTATTGCGTATCTGCCACGCCTTACCAAGCTCCTCCGCTAACCTGTACTGCTGAAGTTGCCCAGTCAAAAGCACCCACTTTACAATATTTAGTGCTAGCTTCTTATTATTAAGCGCCGCCCTAAGTTCCCACGGATCTCTTATTACAGGCACTGCCAGAATCAGTCTTAGATGGTTATATTCTAGGTATGACAGAATAAGGTAGTAGATATCCTTATCTCCTCCCTAGTATTAGCATATTAGTGAAGTTACCTTAGGCACCTGTTTATTATAGAGGAAGGCATTTAGCCCTATTTTTTCCGTTTAAAGCTGAACTAGGGCCGTAGATTTATGCTTAAGCAGGCTATTATAGAGCTTTGCTATCTTTTTTGTGCTCTTAAAGTTAGGTTCCTTATTTACTGCTATTACTTTTACCTGTCCTCTTCTTACCTAAGCCTCATGCCTCTGCTAGATCCACTGTTTTTCCCACTCCCTCTCTAATTCCTGTCTGGCTATAAGGCTACTAGGGAGGGGGGGGGGGGCATCAGGAAACGCCTTATAGCAATTACGTCGGCGGCCTCTTCCTTGGCGTTGTAGCTGCAATGCTATTAAATTACAGGCCTGCTATATCTTCTTGCCTATACTACTATCCTTAAGTCTTTAGTAGAATCGTCGTTTAATGTAATTAAGGTACAGATCCACCGGCGGCACTGCTGCTTTTATCTCTAAGAGTGTTACTAGCATTGCCTTATATGCCCCTATAACCCGCCTTAAGCATTTATTCTGTTCTCTTATAAATGCCTTTATTACCCCCTGTGCTACCCCTTCTAGCTTACTACAGGTGTAGTATATCCCAGCTCCATAGGCTATTATGCTTTGTATTACCTGTGTATAAAGGGATCTTGCACACTCTAGTTAGCATCCCTATATAGACGTAGCCAGCACTATAAGCGCTAATTTCTGCCGTGATAATTTGGCATTTACCTTCTTTATATGGGTTAACTAACAAAGCTTCTAGTGAATCCAAACCCCTAGGAATTGCGCTGATTGTGTTGGTTGTATTGTTGCTCTGCTAAGTCGGATTATCGTTATAATCGCCTGCCTCTTCCTTATAAAGTGTATTAGCTTACTCTTTTCTGGGTTAAACCTTAGCCTATACTCCTTTGACCACTCCTTACATATTCTCCAGGCTCTTTCTAGTTATACTTTTATCTTCTCTGCCGTTTTTCTATATACTATAATGTTTGTATTATCCGAGAACCCCAACATTAACGTTGATTCCGCCGCCGCTAGTCTTCAATATAGTGGCATGATGTAGAGCAGAAAGAGAATAGGAAACGCCGGTAACCCTTGCGGAACCCCTGTAGTAACTTGGATTTCCTTAGTAATACGTCCGTTAAACGCTAATTGTACTCTCCTTTCTGATGTAAAGCCCTGTGCCCATTTAGCCATCTACCCTAGCAGTCCTAACTCCTTTATAGTGCAGATTAATCGTTTATAGCTAATAGTGTTAAACGCCCTGGTAATATCCAGCTACAGTAATAATACTATCCCCCAGTAATGCCACGCTGTTCTCACGACCTCTTTTAGCGTGCTTAGTGCTATTTCCATTAATCTGCCAGCCTTATTGCTTATTTGCATGTCTGGTAGTATATAGCCTTCCTCTGCTGTAATAGTAATCCTCCTTATAATAGCTCCCTTAATCACTTTGCCTATTGTATTTAATAGTAATATTAGCCTCTACCCCCCCGGTCTACCTAACTCCTTAGGGGACTTCCCAGGTTTGTGTAGAACTACTACCTTTACTCGTTAGAAGAAGGCCGGATAATATCCTAAGCCGCAGCAAGCATTCGCAAGGCGTGTTAAACACGATATTAGGGCCGCTCCACATAGCTTAAGGAAACCTGTTAGCAGCTTGTCCGGTCCTGGGGCTTTCTAACTTGCTGTATTCTTTATAACCTCTTTAATTTCCTCCTCTATAAACACGGGAACTGCCTGATTATTATCACAGTATCTTGTCCCCTCCTCTGCCTCCGGACCTAGAGCCCTAGCCGCGGATAGAGGGAAGAACCTCTCTGTAAATGCCCTTACCTTGCCCTTATGTGTAACCTTTACTATCTCCTCCCTGCTGTTGTCTCCTAGCCGGGTTAGTGGTAGGACCTGTTGCCTTTTAGGAGGAAGTCCACTCTGTAGCCAGGCCTAATACTCTAGGGTCTAAAGACTCCCTTTGGACCTGGATAACTTACTAACTACCTGTTGCCAGTTACTTTTCTTCTCCTTTAAGATAATATAATCCTGTTTTTTTGTAGCTTCTGTTAAGGCCTGCCACGCTTCCTGCATCCGTTGTTGCTGCCACTGCCTATTAGCATGTTTTGCCTTTGCTGTTGCGTCCCTTACCCTTTTATTTTACTAAGGCTGTGGTTTGCTGCGCCCTTAAGGTCGCTTAGGTGCTGCTATATTGGCTATCTCTATGAGCTGTTAGGTAAGCCACTGCGTATAGTCATTGATTTCTTGCCAGTTACACAGCGGAAGCTCTAACCCCTTCTTTCTAAGCCTATTTAAAGCCTTTGCTATAATAAGGTTCTCGTCCGCTATCCTCTAACCCCGGACTAACCCTAGGCTGTTACTTAATTCCTTGTTTATCCCGATGCTAATAAGCTGGGGCACATGGTTAGATCTAGCGATTTTTACTAGCCTGATGAATTTAACACTAACGTCGTGGGTGGTCCACGCATGGTTAATAGTGCTATTCCTGCTATCATGTTCTCTCCTTGTTACTTCCCTAAACAGCGTAGCTAGGCCGAGTTGCTACCTTATTATAAATTCCAACATCTTATTATGCCCCGGAGATGTTCGGCCGAATCTGTCCCACAAGGGGTGATGTTAGTTAAAGTCCCCTACAAATACACTCCAGCCCTTTGCCTGGGTATTGGCAAAGTGTTATAAAGGCGTCTGCCACCCCCTTTCGTAAGCCGGGGAATATATGTTATATACCTCTACTCTATATAGCTTAACACTGCACTAATCCTCCCCCCTCCCTGTAGTCTAAAGCCCTGCCTTGACCTTCTGGTATATATAAATTGCTATTCTTCCACTATATGTTGCTAATGTATAGTGCCCCTGAGATGGATTTGGCGGTATACTATTATAGCCTCCTGGTTTCTGGATGGCTATTACCTTAGGGCTAACGTTATGCCCTAACGCCAGATGTACTAGATTGCTTTTCTTCTGTGTATTCTAGTACATAACCTTAATTATATACTTTATTGTGTACTTCGGAGCACCCTGGTTGGGCTGGCTTTGGTATTGTTCTGCTCTCTTGTTAGTTGTAGGAAGGCTAGCATTATGCCTTCCTCTGCCGGTCTCTGCTGTCCTAATTATAGTTTGTATGTTTGTCTTGTAAAAAGGCCCCTTAGTTATATGCTCCTTTCTCTTAGCTGCCTTTCTGTTAATCCCCTAGTCTTTTCTCTATAATGACCCTTGCCTATAGTAGCTGTCACGGCCTCTAACCAATAGTTGCGGAAGAACAGCGGCCTTATGGCGTAAGCCTCCCGGGCCTGTTGCCACCTATTATTGCTTACTAAGCATAGCCGAGACCATGCTGGATGTACCCCTGCGCAATTTAGGCATCTCTCCCATACCTTGCCTATTAACGTCGGGCAAGTCCTCTCTCCCTTAGGGTGTTTTCTAGTAGCATACCTGCCGCATCTTGCTTCCTCCTTACAGTGCCTGGCAATGTATCTAATCTTATAGCAATTATAACATTGCTTTAGGTGGACCATCTTATTGTATAGCTTAGTGTTAAAAATCTCTACTTAGTATACTATTCCCCCATAGCATAGGCGGTTTGCTGCCTTAGTGCCCTTAACGCTAACCACTAGTAGTGCCCTCGTTGCTATTCCCTTTGGCTTCTGCACTGTTATCTTTGCCATGTTTAGACCATTCTCCTTTTTAATGTTTTTCCTTATATCCTTGATTGCAACGTGGTTTGTTAATCATGTTGGGAATCCCTTGATAATTACACTGAACATCTTCCTATTTACTTCCGCCGTAGGTCTAAAGGCAACTCTTACCCAGGCCGTGTTTTCCTTCTATTTCCTCCCTACCTTAGTAAACATAATAACTATGTCTCCACTCTATAGCCTGCATGCTGCTATTGCCTCCTCTATGCTAATAGCGCTGTTTACTGCCTTTATAATCTCTCCTAGTAATCTGTTCCTAACTGCCTTACTAATGGTATTTCCCTTTACTATTGCTTCCTAGTAATGGCGGGCCGGTATTACCATACCCTCTGTTCAGGCTAAAGGTATTGTCATATTCTGCCCTGTAACTCCGTAAGCTGTAATAGTTGCCTAAGTCCCCCTAACCGTCGATCTAGTCCTAGGGACGGCCTTTATTGCCTCCTTAACCGCCTTCTTAACTGTAGTTTTAACTTTACTGTTAACTACTTCTATAATTAATGCCTGTAGATCTCCTATGCTAGTCTTTGCTTAGGCTATCTTCCCTCCTGTATTTATAGTAACTTATGTAAAGATCCTAATAAAAGCTTATACTTCTGTTATTTCTGCCTTTAGAATAACTTTTATTATTAACTCCTTTAGTAATTTTATTTTATTCTTTAGTTTTTCCTGCACTACTATTACTTTAGGATTCTCTCCTTAATATTGCATTTCTTCCTAAGTAGTGCCTTATCCTTTGTTGGTCGCGGATCTATGTGAAAATTCGTTAATTATTGCACCCCTTGCGCTGCTTACTCCCCTTATGTAATGCGCTATTGCTAGGGGGGGTATTCGACGATAAGGAATCCGATTCCGTGCTTCTTTTTTGTTTTAGGCGTAATACCGCGTCGTTTTTAATGGTATCTAAGTGTACCCTGCAGATACATAATAACAAGGTTTATATATCCTTAGGGGGAAAACCTTATTAGGGTGCTAACATCATTACCTAAGGATTTAATAAAGTGCTTCCTTATTTAGTAGTTAGTTTATACTATAGAAATCCTGCTTATTATAAAGACTTATATCTTTTTACTAGGGGAAACTGTTAAGCTTAGTTTAAAACTGCATAAGGTGGGTTAAAAGAGGTCCTAGTATTATTAAAATAACTTATATATCTAAACTCCTGTTATAATTTAGGTGAATTCTAATTATATAATAAGAGGTCTATTACTTCTAGTTAGTAAGATTTGCTAGTACTAGTGTGACCTTATATAAACCCTATTACTTCTCTTAAGTTGCTTATCTTAATTAGATAATCTTAAAACCTTGTTAGCTTAGGTATTATAACTATTATTTTACCCCTTTACTAACTGGAATTCTAACTAATTTACTCTAGTAGGGTAGGTCTGGTTTATAGAGGGTTTAGTTACTAAGTTATATTAGCTCCTATTATTATTAGTTTAAACGGTTCTTATGGAATTAGCACTATGTTTAACTGTTAGTCCTAATAACCTGCCTATATCCAGTCTATAAAGGCTGTTATAATTTGGTTTAACTCCCTTATTTACAAAGTAAGACTAACTAGAGTATTTAAGATGTTATTTTAGGTTTTTATTATCTGTTATTAAAAGTTAGTTTCTACAGGGTAAGCAAGGTTTTCTTTAATTTATATCTATAACTTCTGTATTTTTCTTATTACTTTGTATACTTTCTCCTATATTTTAGCTGCTTTCTTAATACTTTACAGGATTTTATAAGCTAAGGTGTTACTAATAGTATTCTTAGTTTTAGGTTCTAGCTCATACCATGCTATAATATTAAATAGTTCCTTAGTATCTGTTAAATCCTAGTATACTTATCTTCCCTTACTAGTTTTAGGGGGTTATAAGTCCCTAAGAGATTATAACTTTCTAGCTAACTACTCTTCCTTTCTTTTAGGCATAATAGGATTCTCTGTTATTAGCGGACCTTTTACCCCTTATATAGTCTTATTTATTGTCTTATCTAGGTTAATTGAATCTTTAGGTATTATAAACCCTTTTATATATATTAATATAATAAGGTTCCCTGTTTCTCTATAGTCTTTATTATTCTAAAAGTCTATATAGGTAAAAGACTTATAGTAGACTAACTTATTGCTTCCTATGGATTCTTTACTAAATACTAGATTCTGCTTTAGTAGTAATATAAGTTATATAATAACAGCTAGTTGTTTTTATTATCTCCTGCTAGATAAAGCTGTTTCTTATATCTTATTACCTCCTAAGGTCTCCTTAGGGTTATTATTAGGATTAGGACTAGAAACTATAGTTAGAATAATATCCCTAACGCTTAATAGTTCTATAAGTTAAAAAGCCTTTAATTCTTTAACAGGTGTAACAATAAGCAAGGTTTCTGGTCCTTTAAGAGGTATTATAGCTGTTAAAGTCTCTGGTTTTAAGAGAGGTATAGTCCTAGGCAGGGTGGTTCTAATTCTTAATAATATTACCTTAGGTTTAGTTGCTAATAGTTTAAAAAGCCTTTTCTTCTTAGCTTTTTTTAGTGTTTTTCGTGCTAGAATCAGTTCTTCCATAAAGTATAAGTAATGTATAGGAACTAGGTTAACTAGTTATAGCAGTTCTATAGTTTAGTAAAGCTTTCCTTCTTAGAATTTATAACTTCCTAGGTAGGAAAGGTCCTTAACCTTATTATTAGTAGTTACTAGTCTTTCTTTAGGACTAAAAAGGTTAGGATTTTACTTAAGGTATTTATAAAGCTTATAAACATAGTAAAGCTCTCCCTTAGTAATAGTTATAATATGCAATTAGTAGTTGTTTAATTCCTAGCGCTAACTTGTTAATTTAAACATAAGTTCTATTAAATCCTTCTTACCTCTTAGCTTATAGCCTTACTATAGGTAGTAAATCTAATGTTTTAGTATACTGCCTTACTTATTAATAACAGTAACCCTAACTCTTTAGCTATTATAGCCTTACTAGTTAGGACCTAGTAATCTAGTAATTTAACTTAATATATCTTACTAACTAAAAGCAGTAAGTCCTTAATTTTTAGTTAAAACCTTATATAAAGAATATAAGTAATTACTACTAGTTATTATATAGTAGTATTATTATATAGTTAGTTGGAAGCAACTGTAAAGCTGTTATTAACGTTATTATAAAGGGGTCATTAAACGCACCTATATATACTACTATTAAGTCATATAGTTAAGTATATTTTGTGTAAGTTATTATTGTTTTTTCTAAGTCTTACTAGCTGTATAACAAATCCGTCCTATATAGGTGGGGATCCGACATTGCGGATTATCCTGTAACAGTAATAAAGAAAAATTACTTTAGGTTTAGTATACTTAGTAATATTATAAGAGTTAATAGTAAGAATAAGTATAAACTAAAACCTAATAAAGACTTTATTATAAGTGTTAGTAACGCACAGGTTACAGGTATGCTGCAGCATAAATGTAAGGGGGGTAAAGTCTAATAATTAATTTATTATATCTTATAAAAAAAAGAGAAAAAGCAGGCTATAATGCGGAGGTATAGTGTTATAGCTGTGATGGATTCGAGCTTAAAGCTCGGATCTACATAGCCGGAGAGCGGACGGCTTTATGTAAGCAATACACAAGCAGCTTAGGCCCTAGTTATATATATAACTATAAAGGCAGGGTTACTAGAAGTAAATAGATTTTTTTCTTCTTTTTCTCTTTATAAATAATATTCTTATTTAAGTTACTAGCTTTATAGTTATATTCTAGCAAGACTATAATATATATTATTTATCCTTTTATTATTTACTCTGGAAACCTTAATAGATATAATATAAAGCTTATACTTATAATAAATAAAATAATAATAAATATAATATAATAGAATACTATAGCTAACCTGGCTAAGACTAGTGCTATATAAGAGCTACTATACCTCTAAAGTATAGTAATAGTATAGGAAATAATAAATAAAAATATAGTAAGTAAAATTACTAAGCTAAAATAATAACTATAAATAGTATCTGCTTTAGCTATATCTTATAATACTAATGTAAGCATCTTAGGCATAGGCGGATAGTAGGTAGCCTTAATAAAGGTAAAACTAAAAAGAAAACCTATTAATATAAGTAACCTTTATAAGGGAAACTAAATTAAATATTTAGTATAAAGGAGCCTTTTAGCTTATAAACTTAAGGCAGATAGTGCCTTTATTAGAAATAATTAAGATAAATAGTATTTTATTTACTAATGCTTATTAACTTAGGTTTAGGCTTAGGTTTTACCCTTTTTTAAAATAGGAGAATTTATTAATTATACTCTAAAGGAGTTCCTAATATATCTTAATACCTTATTTCTAAATCCTTATTAAGCAGAGCATATTACTATTAAACTAGATTAGGATAAATAATAACCTAAAGAGAAATTTAATGATTTTTTTGTTTATTTTAAGCAAAAGCTAGTCTTAGTAGGAGGATATTATTAGGTAAAATCTATTAAACTATTTAAACTATATATAGCTTTAAATAAAAAGATATAGAACTACGATATAAAATATAATATCTCTTATATAAACTACTTTTAGGCAGTAAAGAGGTTATAAAGTATTACCCTTAATCTTAAATCTTATAAAATAAAAAAACGCTTAAAGGCTTAACATTATATAATAACTAAATCCTCTTTAGCTATGTCCTAAGATAGGGAAGGTAATATAAAAATAATAGGCATAAATGTTATATTCTCTTTTAAGTAGTAAAAGATATATGCTAAGTAGGTTTTAGCAGAGGAGATATAATTATAATATAATAATAAATAGTGCTTATACTATAGAGTTACTAGATCTTAATTAAAGGCATACTGCCTTCTCCTTATATATCCTCTAAAGACTAATATATATATAGTTAATATAACTATACCCTAGGTTAGGTCTAAAGTTAAAAATAACTTAAAAAAAGATAGCCCTTAAGCTTAAGGCTTAGCAAAGGGGAGGAAGATAGTAGTTAGCTACTATAATTATTATAAAAGGCATATAAATAAATAAAAAAGAAAATAAACTCTAATTCTTTTTTATTACTAGTTTTATTTAATAAAATAGCCTTTGCTAATATATAAGTAAATAGTAAGTATAATAGCTATACTACTATAAGTAAATATTTTATATAAAGTATAGGGTTTCCTATATTCCTATTAGCCTAACCTTAAATAATTTAAATAGCTATTTTTATTAAAAAGCAAGGCTAAGATGGATACTACTAAGGCTTAACTATAATATCTAGGGTTACCTAGTTTACTACTAATGTAAATAGCTAGAGTTTTCTAGTCTTAATATATATAATTCTAGGCCTTACCTAGTTATATATCTTAGTAACCCTATGGTTAAAGTAATATAATATTATAATTTATATAGCCTAAGAGTTGCTTATAGTCTGTTTATTAAGAAACTTTTAGGTATAAGTAATATTTACTAGGAAGGTAGTAACTCTAATAATTATAGTATTAGGCTTTATATATACTAAGATAGTATAATAAGTAGTAGTAAGGAAAGAAAAAGATATATAGTTCTTAGCTACTAACTTATAAGATATAACTATAATACTTAATATTATTATACCTAAACCGGACCTAGTTAAAACGCTTTTAGACTACCTACTAAAAAAGCTTTAGGATTTTAAAGACTTATTTAATAAGGAAAAGGCAAATATATTACTATTATATAAAGAGACCACAAACTATTATATTTATTTATAAAAAAACCCTAATAGTATAAACCTTAAGATTCCTTAGGCTCCCTTATATAATATGCCTTAAGAGTAGCTTTTAGAGATATAAAAGCAAATTATAAATCTTATAAATAAAGGTTAGATATAAGCTAGCTCTTTATTAGCTAGGGCTCTAGTCTTACTTATTAAGAAAGTAGGAAAGGGTTAGTAATTCTATATAAACTATTAGGCGTTAAATAAATTTATAGCCTAGGATAAGTACTCCCTTTCTTTAATTAAAAAAACCCTTTGCTTTCTAGCTAGAGTAAGATACTTTACTAAGCTTAATATCTATATAGCCTTTTATAAGCTATAAGTTGCTAAAGGGAATAAGTAGTTAATAGCATTTTAAATGTAATTTAGACTCTTTAAGTAGCTAGTTTGCCCTTTTAGTTTAGCAGGGGTGCCTGCTACTTTTTAATAATATATTAATAATACCTTAGGAAATATATTAAGAGACTTTATAATAGCCTATTTAAATAATATTCTTATTTATACTAGGGGCTTTAAGAAAGACTATATAGTAAAAGTATAAAAGGTCTTATAATAACTAAAATATACTAGGCTATACTTAAATATTAATAAGTATGTGTTTATAGTTATAAAGGTAAAGTACTTAGGTTTTATTATAAAAGCTAAAAAGGCTATATACTCTAACTTAAAGAAGATTATAGCTATTTAGGATTAGAAGTCCCTTTAAATAGTTTATAGGGTATAAAGCTTTTTAGGCTTTGTAAATTTTTATTAGGAGTTTATTAATAACTTCTTAGACCTTACAGGCCCTTTAACTAACCTTACTAAGAAGGCTGCTAGGTTTTACTAGTTCCTAGAACATAAAAAGGTATTTTAAGCGCTTAAAGCCGCCTTTATTTTATTCTTAATCCTTATATAATAAGATTTTAACTTAAAGATATAAGTAAAGGCTAACTCCTTTAATAAAGCTATAGGTAAATACCCTTTTTAATATAATTTAAAGGAAGTATAAAGGCTAGTTGTATACTACTTAGCATAGCTAACAGCTATATAATAGAATTATATAATTTATAATAAGGAGCTCTTTAGTATTATTTCCTGCTTAAAGGCATAGTTAGCTAAGCTAAGGAGTATAGCCTAGCTGTTTATAATCCTTATAAATTATAAGAATTTAAAGTATTTTATAGCCCCCTAAAAGATGTTTAAAAGATAAGTAAGATAGGCAGAAATATTATCCCTTTTTAACTATTACTTATGCTATTACCTAGGTATATAAGCAGGTTATTTAAATGCTCTATCCTAATAAAACTAAGATTAGAAAAAAGAAGGATAGCTAGTAGGTTATATGTTTTGCCTAATTTAAGAGATATTAAAAATAGTCTAAGAGTTAGGAGCTAATACTATAAACCTAATTAAAATGCAAATAATAGGCAAACTAGAGAAGAGTAATAACTAGGATAAGGATAACCTAGATAATTTAGAGATAATAATAGGTTCTAATCTAGGCAAACTAGAGGAGAGTAGTAACTAAAATAAGAATAACCTAAATAATTTAAACATGATAGCAGGCTTTAATTTAGAGGTTTTAGGTCCTTTTTTATTAGGCTTTAATTTATTTTAGAATAGATAGCTCTAAGATCTATAGGACTAAGGGGTTACTAAGGACAGTCTATACTAAATTTAACTAGGAATAGTACTAATAGTAAAGCAGAAGTTTCCTATATTTATAGAAACCTGGTTATAAATAGTAAACTATACTTTAAATATATAAAAAGCACTGTAATTTTAGAGATAGCTTCAAGTACCTTATTATAAGCCTCTTACTACCTTGCTTATATAGCAGGTTTATAACTTGTTTATATTAGGCTATTTAAGGCAAAATATTACTTTCTAGGCGCTATATAGGGATTACTACTAGAATAGAATGTTAAAGAATATAGTATAGTATATATAAAACTACTATTACTTTAGTAGGCATAAGAGCTAATAACTTTATTAGGGTTTATTAAAGCCTATACTAGCTATAAACTGTTACTAGTTATAAATCTTAGTGGATTTTATAATAAAACTTCTAGTATATAACAAGGTATTACTATGCTTTTTAATAGTTATTATAGACTATCTCTTAAAGTACATATAACTAGAGGTAATATTAAGTATAATAGCTAAAGCATATATAGAATGGTTTAAATATTACTAGTAGCGTTTTTATGGATTCCCTTATTAGATTATTTCTAACTATAGTTCAGACTAGCTTAGTTATTTCTAGACTATGCTTTATAAGCAGGTAGGTATTAAATAACTATTATTTACATTTTATTATCCTTAGACAGACAGTAGTATAAAATAAGTAAACTAAAAGGTATAAGCAGTTTTATAAGTAGTTATTGCCTTTTTATAGTATAACTAGGCTAACTATTTACTAGCTTATTAAATAGCACTTAATAACTAAATCTCTATAGTAACTAGTATAAGTGCAAACTAAGCACTAAAGGGCTTTAATATTAAATTAGTTTAGTGCATACTAAATAAGACTAAAAGCCTAACCTTACTTAAGGGAAGGGCTATATTATTTCTAAAATATATCTAGGAGGGGATAGCAATAGCATAAGCTATAATTGATTTTATATAATAATATTAGCAGGATATAGTAAATATTTCCTAGGATCTAGCAGAAAATTACTAAATAGGGGATTTTATATAGTTAAATCTTTATTATATAAAGACAAACTGTTGGAATCGCTTGTCTGGAGGATGGAAGGGATACACGATAGTAACTGGGAATTGTAGGTCATATGCACGATGTGCGTGCCCTGATTAGCTGGATTACTATGTTATATAACCTAGGGCAGTACTGTGGCCATAATACCACACTTCTACATCGTCCCCCTCTTTTTCCTTTAAATAATTATAACTATATAGAAATCAGACCTTTGTTATCCCCCCCCCCTGTATTATTGTTACTATAGCATATTGCACCCTGTGAAACTATTACTAATCAGTGGTTGTTATAACTACAGATTGGCAAGAAATTAACAGAAGAGACGAACTTCTAATATAATGCACTTATTCATTTAATTACATAAAATCTATTATTTGTGCTACCTAAAAGCAAACTTTTTCTAGTATTATTAACTTTTGCTACTTATCTATGATTATTAAGAAAGTTTCTTTATGGAATTTACCCCTTATTATTAATATTTACTACTAGTCCATGATTAAAGTATCTTCTTCACTGTTTATTATGGAGAAAACACTAAAAATGGCTTTAACTTCCACTACTAGAGCTAATTAACCCATCTAAGACTCCCTTCCTGCAAAACTCTAAAAGTATTCTTAATACTTTACAAAAAAATAGGCCAAAGCTAATAAATAAATTAACCCTAAAAAAGCTATAACTTCTAAACTCTATAATAAATTTACCTACTATGTTAATAAGTATAAATCTAGTAACTAGTAAGGTACTAGGTTTTTATTTATATACTAAGAAGACTTTAAAGGATAAACTACTAATATTTTTAAGAAGATTACCCCTAAAGTCCAATAAGTACTTTAAGATATTCTATAAAATTAAGAAATTAACATGTAAGAAGGATTATAAAGACTAATCAACTAAGTACTTACTAATTTAGTTAATATAGATAATTCTGTCTTCTTTCCTAATAGAAAGCTCCTAATAGAAAATAACACTATTAATACGTTAACATTAATAATAACCTTACCTCCCCCTAACCCTCCTAACCCTCTTAACCCTCCTACTAATAAAATAATAATACCCTCTCCCCTAGAACAACAAACAATATTAAAGGAAATCACTAATATAGACTAAAAAGCCTTAAACTCTCTTACTAGAGTTTATAATAAGAAAAATAAGTATTTTAGTATACTTTATAACTTTATATATCCTAAAGTCCTAATCTTTAAGAATATCTATATAGTATAAGGAATTTCACCTAAGTTATACCTATTTATACTATTAATAATGCTTATAGGTAATACTTTTACATCATCCCCCCCCCTAAAAAAGCAATTAATAAAACACCGCGGATACGACGCGGTATTATGCCTAAAACAGAAAAAAAGCATGAAATTAGATTTCTTATTATTAATTACTCCCTCTAATAATAGCGTATTATATAAGGAAAGTAAGTAATATAAGGGGCATAATAATTAATAAATTTTTATATAGATTTGTAACTAATAAAGAATAAGGCACTACCTAGGAAGAAATATAGTATTAAAGAGAGAATCCTAGAGTAATAGTAATATAAGAAAAACTAAAGAATAAAATGAAATTACTAAAGGAATTAATAATAAAAGTTATTCTAAAGGTAGAAATAATAAAAGTATAAGCTTTTATTAGAACTATTATATAAATTACTATAAATATAAAAAAGAAAATAGCTTAAATAAGAACTAGTATAGGAGGCCTATAAGCTTTAATTATAAAGGCGGTTAATAGTAAGGTAGAAACCATAGTTAAAAAGGCAGTTAAAGAGGTAATAAAGGCTATTCCTAGGACTAGATTAGCAGTTAAGGGGACTTAGGTAAATATTATAGCTTATAAAGCTATAGGGAAAAATATAATAATTCCTTTAGCCTAAACAAAGGGTATAGCAATACTAGCTTATTATTACTAGGAAGTAATAGTAAAGGAAAACACTATTAGTAAGGTAGTTAGGAACAGATTACTAGGGGAGATTATAAAGGCAGTAAATAGCGCTATTAGTATAGAGGAGGTAGTAGTAGTATACTAACTATAGAGTAAAGATATAGTTATTATATTTACTAAAGTAAGGAGGAAATAAAAGAAAAATATAGCCTAGGTAAGAGTTGCCTTTAGACCTAAGGCAGAAGTAAATAAAAAGATGTTTAGTGTAATTATTAAGGGATTCCTAATATAATTAACAAACCGCATTGCAACTAAGGATATAAGGAAGAATATTAAAAAGGAAAATGGTTTAAACACAGTAAAGATAATAGTATAAAAGCTAAAGGGAATAGCAATAAGGGCACTACTAGTGGTTAGTATTAAGGGCACTAAGGCAGTGAACTGCTTATGCCATAGGGAAATAGTATACTAAGCAGAGATTTTTAATACTAAGCTATATAATAAAATAATCCACCTAAAGCAATGTTATAACTACTATAAGATTAGGCATATTACTAGGCATTATAAGGAGAAAGTAAGATGTAGCAGGTATACTACTAAAAAACACCCTAAGGGAGAGAGGACTTGCTTAATATTAACAGGTAAGGTATAAGAAAAATGCCTAAATTATATAGGGGTATATCTAGTATAGTCTTAGCTATGCTTAGTAAGTAATAATAAATAGCAGCAGGCTAGGGAGGCTTATGCTATAAGGCTGCTGTTCTTCTGCGGCCATTAGCTAAAGGTTATAATAGCTACTATAAGTAAGGGTTATTATAAAGAAGAGACCAGGGAACTAATAAAAAGGTAGCTAAGAGAAAGGAGCATATAACTAAGAGGCCTTTTTATAAGATAAACCTATAAGCTATAATTAGGATAATAGAGACTAGCAGAGAAAGGCATAATACTAGCCTTTTTACAACTAATAAGAGGGCAAAACAATACCAGAGCCAGCCTAACCAGGGTGCTCTAAAGTACATAATAAAGTATATAATTAAGGTTATATACTAGAATATACAGAAGAAAAGCAATCTAGTATATCTAGCATTAGGGCATGGCATTAGCCCTAAGGTAATAGCTATCTAGGAACTAGAAGGTTATAATAGTATACTGCTAAATCTATTCTAGGGGCACTATATATTAGTAATATATAGTAGAAAAATGGTAATTTATATACATAAAAAGGTTAAGATAAGACTTTAGACTATAGAGAGAGGGGAGGATAAGTATAGTATTAAGCTATGTAAAGTAGAGGTATATAATATCTATTTCCTAGCTTATAAAAGGGAGTGGCAGATGCCTTTATAACACTTTGCTAATACCTAGGCAAAGGGCTAGAGTATGTTTATAGGGGACTTTAACTAATACTACCCCTTATGGGATAGATTTAGCTAAACCTCTTAAGGGCATAATAAGATATTAGAATTTATAATAAGGTAGCAACTTGGCCTAGCTATGCCGTTTAGGGAAGTAATAAGGAGAGAACATGGCAGTAGGAATAGCACTATTAACTATATATGGACCACTTATAATATTAGTATTAAATTTATTAGGCTAGTAGAAATTGCCAGATCTGACCATATGCCTTAGCTTATTAGCATTAGAATAAGCAAGGAATTAAGCAATAGCCTAGGGTTAGTCTAGGATTAAAGAACAGTAAATAAGAACCTTATTATAGCAGAGGGTTTAAATAGGCTTAGAAAGGAGGAGTTAGAGCTCCTACTATATAACTAGTAGGAAATTAATAACTATGTATAATAGCTTACCTAATAGCTTATAGAGATAGCTAATATAGTGGCACTTAAATGACCTTAAGAGTATAGTAAACTATAGCCTTAGTGGAATAAAAGGGTAAAGGATATAATAGTAGAGGCAAGATGTGCTAATAGGTAGTAGTAGTAATAATAGACATAGGAATTATAGCAGGCCTTAACAGAAGCTATAGAAAAACAAAATTATATTATTTTAAAGAAAAAGAAAAGTAGTTAGTAATAGGCATTTAGCGAGTTATCTAGGTCTAAAGAGAGCCTCTAGACCCTAGAGCGCTAGGCCTGGCTATAGAGTAGACTTTCCCTTAAGATATAATAGGTCTTACTACTAACTTAGCTAGGAGATAACAGTAGGGAGGAGATAGTAGAGGTTACATATAAGGGTAAGGTAAAGGTATTTATAAAGAGGTTCTTTTCTTTATTTACAGCTAGGGCTTTAGGTTTAGAGATAGAGGCAGAGATAAGATACTATAGTAATAATTAAGTGGTTCCTGTGTTTATAGAGAAGGAAATTAGAGAAGTTATAAAGAATACAGCAAGTTAGAAAGCCTTAGGGCTGGATAAGCTACTAATAGGTTTCCTTAAGCTATACAGAGCAGCCCTAATATTATGTTTAATATGCCTTATAAATGCATACTATGGTTTAGAACACTATCCGGCTACCTTCTAGCGAGTAAAGGTAGTAGTTTTATATAAACTTAGGAAAACCCCTAAGGAGTTAGGCAGACCAGGGGGGTAGAGGCTGATATTGCTGCTAAATATAATAGGAAAAGTAATTAAGAGAGCTATTATAAGAAGGATTACTACTATAGTAAAGGAAGGCTATATATTACTAAATATACAGATAGGTAATAGGGCTGGCAGGTTAATAAAAGTAGCACTAAGCATACTAAAAGAGGTTATAAGGATAGCATAGCATTACTAGGGGATAGTATTATTACTATAGCTAGATATTACCAGGGCGTTTAATATTATTAGCTATAAGCAATTAATTTATACTATAAAGGAGTTAGGACTACTAGGGTAAATGGCTAAATAGGCACAGAGCTTTATATTAGGAAAAAGAGTATAATTAGCGTTTAACGGACATATTACTAAGGAAATCCAAGTTACTACAGGGGTTCTGCAAGGGTTGCTGGCGTTTCCTATCCTCTTCCTGCTCTATATTATGCTATTATATTAAAAACTAGCAGCGGCAGAATTAATATTAATATTAGGGTTCTTAGATAATATAAATATTATAGTATATAGAAAAACAGCAGAGAAGACTAAAGTATAACTAGAAAGAGCCTAGAGAATATATAAGGAGTAGTTAAAGGAGTACGGGCTAAGGTTTAACCTAGGGAAGAGCAAGCTAATGTAATTTATAAGGAAGAGGCAGGTGATTATAATAATAATCTAAATTAGAAGAATAATAATATAACTAATATAATCAGCGCAATTCCTAGGGGTTTAGATTTACTAAAAGCTTTATTAGTTAATTTATATAGAGAAGGTGAATACTAAATTATTATAGCAAAAGTTAGTACTTATAGTACTAGCTACGTTTACATAGGAATGCTAACTAGAGTGTGCAAGATCCCTTTATATACAGGTAATAAGAAGCATAATAGCTTATAGAGCTAGGATATACTACACTTATAGCAAGTTAAAAGGGATAGTACAGGGGGTAGTAAAGGCATTTATAAGGAAATAAAATAAATACTTAAGGCAGGTTATAGGGGCATATAAGGCAATACTAATAACACTCTTAAAGATAGAAGTAGTAGTACTGCTAGTGGATTTATACCTTAATTATATTAAGTAATAATTCTACTAAAGACTTAAGGATAATAGCATAGGCAAGAAGATATAATAGGTATGTAATTTAATAGCATTACAGCTATGATGCTAAGGAAGAGGCTGCTAATATAATTACTATAAGGCGTTTTCTAATGCCCCCCCCCCCCTCCCTAGTAGCCTTATAGCTAGATAGGAATTAGAGAGGGAGTAGGAAAGACAGTGGATATGGCAGAGGTATAAGGCTTAAGTAAGAAGAGGACAGGCAAAAGTAATAGTAATAAATAAGGAACCTAACTTTAAGAGTATAAAAAAGATAGCAAGGCTTTATAATAGCCTACTAAAGTATAAATCTGCGGCCTTAGTGTAGCTTTAAACAGAAAAAATAAGGCTAAATGCCTTCCTTTATAACAGACAGGTGCCTAAGGTAATATTACTAATATATTAATACTAGGGAGGAAATAAGGATATCTACCACCTTATCCTGTTATGCCTAAAATATAATCATCTAAGGCTAATCCTGGCGGTGCCTGTAATAAGAGACCTGTGGGAACTTAAAGCAGCGCTTAATAATAAAAAGCTAGCACTAAATATTACAAAGTAGGTGCTCTTAACTAGGCGACTTTAGCAGTATAGGTTAGCAGAGGAGCTTTTTAAGGCATGGCGGATATGTAATATTAAGACTAAGAAAGGGACTAGAGGTAATGGAAATAATAGAATAAAGGAGGAAGAGCTGGATTAAAAGGGGAGGTGCTTATAGGGGGTTTTTACTAATATACTAACCTTTTATATAAAGCACAACCATACTTCTGTTATTATCTGTATTTCCAGGGGAACTAGCAAATATCTCATACTAATAGTTAAAAATAATAAAGACTCTATATTAGAGGCTTAGCAGGAGCTATATGGAAGAATATGGGTTTTTTCCCCTATCTTAGGGTTTTTCCTATATTAAGAAGTTAGTTGATGAACTAGTTAGTGGCTCTAGCTACCTAGCGTACATAAATAATAATGCTTATAGGTAATGCCTATAAGTATTACCTTAAGAAATTTAGTAAAAGACTTGTTTTATTTAATATAATAACTAAGTAAATAAAGGAAAACTTTAGGACTAAAGAGAATTAAAAATTCTACTAGACATAATTTTAAGAGATAAAGTTTTATTATGTTATAGCTAAAAATCTAATAAAGACTAAACTTAAATATTTAGAATTAATAATTTAATAGCTCTTAGACCTATTTAATAGTCTTTACCCCCCCTTTAAGAAAAATATAATCCTTAGGCACTAACTAGAAATATCTGTTTAAGATAGCCCTAAATTTAACTAAATAACCTACGTTTAAACCAATACCTATAAAGGCGTAGTTAGTAATATTTACTGCTACCTTATAATAAAGGATATAATAAAACCTATTTTAAAATCATCTATAAGCTAATAAATTATAAGAGAAAGCAAGTATTAACCTTAAAATACTACTCTAAGTACTAATATAGTCTTGTTTACTAACTAATAATACTTATAAGCTTCCTAACCTTAAAATAAAGCTAGATTTAAAAAATACTTTATTTATTATAAAGAAAGATATTAGTTAACTAACTATCTTATATCTAAATAAAAGAAAGTAAAAAATACTTAGTAGAGTAACTAAAGGTATAAATCCCCTCCTTCTAAACGCTAATTTCATGTATTCTTATAAGCATTTAAAGGTAAAGATAAAAAGTTATTACCTCTAGACAGTAATAATAAGAATAAATATAAAAAAGCTACTTAAAACATAGTATTTATTGCCTTTAAAAAAGAAAAGGCATAAAGTAATAGAAAAGCATAAAAAACCCTTATATTTATAACTTTCTTTATATAAGCACTTAATTTCCCTCTCTTTTCTGCCTTAACTGTAAATTTCCTATAAGATAATGCCTTTAAACACGTATTATTTATTAAAGACCCTTATAACTATAATACTAATAAAACCACATAATAGCAGGTATTTCTTATGGATTTATAATATACTATGGAAACGTTTTATAGTATCCTTCTAAATACTAAAGTAGCTAGAATCTTAACTGCTAGCTAAGGTTAAGTTAAAGCCTTAATGCGTCTTATAACAGACCTTATGATTAAGCCTTCTTCTAACTAGAGAACTATCAACTTTAGTACCAGAAGCGCAACCTTAAATGGCATTTTAAAGCTTCCTATAATCTTTAGTATAATTTCTTTTTATATTCTTAATAGTGCTATACCTTTCCTATATTTTATTATAAATATAAATAAAATGGGTATTAAGCTTAATAATCTTAAGAACCTCTTTATCTAAAGAGAAAAGAAAGTACTTATTATTTAGAAATAAAGATATCCTTAGTAAATAATTAGTTCCTAAGAACCTGCTGTCTTTATGCTCTTAAAAGCAGAGATTTGCTAACTTTATTATCGATTTAGCTACCCTTTAATTAACTAACTATATAACCTTCTTACTAAGGCTAGTGAAGATTTTAACAGAGCTAACATAGGAAAAATCACATACACCTATTACTAATGCCAGATAAATGCTAGGGCTCCTAACAGATTTAAGTTTACCCTTAAAGATAATCTTAAATTTAACTATAAGGTTCTTATTAATATTATGTAAATTAATAAGAAGCCTGTCCTTTATATTATTAACTTAGCAACCTTATTTTAAGCTGCTTGCTTTCTTAGACTTTAATAATAGAAAGCTTAAGATATTTAAAACGCACTTAAGGAATATTAAATTAATATATATCTTAGACCCCTAAACTAGATAGTCTATAATACTAGAAGAAACTTTGCTTTTAGTAAATTTAGGCATTTAGCTTAACTATTATTAATTAATATTAAAAAAGTCCCTATTAAAGCATATAATAGTATTAGAAAACTTAAGTAATATCACGCCCCTCTTTAAAGAGCATATATTATTATTAAGACTAAAGCTTATAGTCTTCTCTTAAAAGAGCAAATGCTTTAGATAGCTATTAAAGCAGTTAATAACTCTGCTGGCCTAAATAGCCTTATCCCTACTCTCTTAGTCTTTAGAACCTATCTAAGGATAATAAATAATTCCCCTCTAAGCTTTATAATTACCTAAAGAGCTAAGATGCTTTAGAAAGTAATAGACAAAGCAAGACACAGTCTTATAAGGCGCTAAGTTAATAATACCCTTAATACTTAAAATAGTCTAATAACCCTGCTAATATATAACCTTCCCTTAAACTCTAATATATAAGTTTATTATAAGAAAGGTAAATAGACTAGCTGTTACGTGGTGGTATCGTCACGTAGTCGGTTGGAAGCAACCGTAAAGCTGTTATCAACGTTATTATAAAGGGGTCATTAAACGCACCTGTATATACTACTATTAAGTCATATAGTTAAGTGCATTTTATATAAGTTATTGTTATTATTGTTCTAAGTCTTACTAGCTGCATAATAAATCCGTCCTATATAGGTAGGGATCCGATATTACGGATTATCCCATAATAAGTGCCCCTTCCTTAAAGATAACCATCCTGGTTGTCCTCTGGATCCATCTGAGCTAGTATTAATATATATAAAGAAAAACTTTTATCTATAAAAGAAAGCAATTTAATCTATAACATATCCTCCCTATATTAGTCTGGTTGCATCTAATCTGCCAGAAATATTGCTTAAATAGCAGTAAATAATCTAATAATAACTACTTATAAAATTCAAAGATAAATAAATATCTCGGTCTAAGCAAAATAAACCATAATAAAAGGAAATTCAATCTAGGTAGTATAAACCTGTTAACTATAGTTAGATCTGTCCTGGTTATACTTAGATGTCTACTTCTTAAAGTCCTTATCTGTATAAGCCTTGTAAATTTACGCTATAAGCTATTAATAGAAATATAGATTGCAAAACATCTCTATCCACTTGTATTATTATAGCTATAAGTAACTTATTAGAGAGTGACTATATTACTAGCGACCTCTGGTTATATGCTTCTAGGAGTTGCCATATTATAAGTAATTTTCTTATCTAGGGTGTTATAGTTATATTACAATAATGCTGCTAACTATTAACTATAGTAATAACTTGCGTAAGAGGATGGAAAAGACTTAGGTTAAACTAAAAATAAAAACATTATACCTTTAAAGACTTAGTGGACTAATAAAAGGAAGCTATATAAAGGGGAAAGAGTTAGGCTGTAGGAAGAAAGGCTCTCCTCTTAAAAGTAGGAGAGGTAGCCTATGCCCTTCCTTAAGGTGCGTTAAATATCTTAAGTTATCCTCTGCTTCTAACTTTATGTATAAAGGTCCTTTATGCATTTAAGCCAGGCATATTAAAGGTGGTTCTGTGGAGGTTATTAGGGTATTATTACTTTTAGGCAGAAGACGGCCACTAGCCATGCCATCTTATCCTTACTAGAGGTGAAATTTTCCTATGTCTAAACTATATAACACAGTAACTATAAGGAAAGCAACAGTCCTTTAGATATAACTTTTTCTATAATTAATCCATTTGCCACGATGCCCTTTATAACACAGCTAAACCTTCAATCCAAGCTATACGTTTTGTAATTAAATAGTAATCTGCCTAGAGCCATATGATTTTTAGGGACTGCTTCTAACGTTAGACGGCATAATATATTAGCTAAAATTTTGGTCCTTATGCTACTATATAAGGGTCTCCTATTTGTCTAATGTTTTAGCTAATTCCGCGTTCTTAGTCGCGGATTCCGTTATTATTTTCTGCCTTTTTATAGCGCTGTCAATATTACGCTTATTTTTAGAAGGCGTCTTTCGCTTTACCTTTTTTAGCAACGACTTAGATAAGCTTGTGTTTAATGTAGTTGCCTTTATTGCTCCTATGGCTAACCTTGTTCTTCTACCAGCTAGTAAATTTAGTTTAACTAGGCTAGTTAGCTTCTTGCTTATTACAGGCAAGGTTGTCTTTCTAGCCGTGGATTCTAGCAGAGGCGTTCGAGGAGTAGGCCTAGCAGTCTTAATGTTCCTGGCCTTATTTTCTAGTGCTATTATTCTAGCTAAGGTCCTTATAATGTACCTGTTAATAATCTTAAGACTAGCTTTTACTACGCTAAAAGACTCCTTATAGGCCTTAATATCCCCTTTAAGCATGTTAGTTCTATCTTTAAGTTTGCTAAATTATACATTAATAGCTTAGTCTGCTAGCCTTAACTCTATCTCTTCTAAGATAGTCTTTCTAGCTACTGCTTTGCTTATTAGCCTGTATTATTTAGCTAAACCTCAGATTAGATTCCTCTAGTCCGCTAGTTCCTTCCTTAGTATATTAGTATCCTATTAAGTAGTTGCAGTTCTATACTCTTTACTAGTGTTAATAATCCCCTATTAAAAACCTATGCTTAAGAAATTAACTCATCCTATAGTGGCAAGTACCCTAGCTATAAAGCCATTAATGCCTCCTAACTTGTTATAGTATTTAGCTGTAAGTACTTCCTTTTTTAATAGTAATCCTAGTTACTACTCTCTAGATCTGGCTTAGTTATCTGTTTATCTGCTATTAAGAAATCGTGCTACTGCCTGCTTAATACAGAGTTTAATATTTTAAATAACTAGGGTATTAGCCAGGCATTTGGTTTTCTTCTGCCCGTTATTATCGGCCGCTAGAATTGATTCCTTAATAAGGAAAATCTATTGCACTACTCCAATCTATAGTGCGTATATAGGGTCTATTTTCACAATAAAAAATCCGTTTCTGTTGATTTACACCCCCTAGGCCGTAAAATCTTTAGAGCAGGTATAGATAGTGTCTATTATGCTCTATATGCCATCTCTAGCTTAATATCACTATATTCTAAAAGGCTTTAGTCCTGTGTTATCTCCTGTAAATAACTCTATCTCTTAGTGTTAATAGTATTTATTTATATAACTAAAACAGTAAATCAGCTTACTAAAGTCTAGTTTCTTTAGTCTATTCTGCGTCTTTTATACAATTATAGGAGGATCTTAACTTAAACTACTAGCAGGGATCCCTTTAGTTATAAGGGCGTTGGCAATTATCTTGCCCTTTCTTGCGTTCTAGAGGTGCTTTACTGCCGCCTGGCCTCTAGGGCTAAGCATCTCTCTAGATATATTAACATTAAAAACATTATTCTTATAGTCTATATCTGCTCTAGAGTCCTTATTCTTATCCTTAGCTATAGTCTCTATATAGTATTAATAGGCAGTTATTAGGTTAGCATATGCCTTTTCCCTCTGCTTATCTTTTGCTAAGCCTTAGCTATCTAGTTATAAAGGGCAGAATTAGCATCCCTAGCTACTCTTGCCCGGTTCCCTCTAGGAGATGGCTTTACTAACTTAGTTATTATTCTTTGCTTTTCCCTATAGAATAGCAAAAACTTAACTAAGACATTAGGATTAAAATCCTTTATATGGAACTTATCCTTTATGTCTCTTATAATATATATTAGAATTATCTAAGAGAGGGCGATAAAAGTAAAAAATAAAATGAAATAAAAGAAAGACTCAAAGTACATAATAATTAAAAGCAAAATAAAAGGTTAAAAAATAAAGAAAAACAGGGAATTCTAGCGTGTTAGAAAGTGCGGATAAGGGGTTAAGTGAAAAGTGAAGTGAAATTATAAGTAGTGTTGTAGGAAAATGGGGTTACGTGTTTCCACCTGTAGTGATCACATAGGGTCCTACAGAATGTTAAATCCTGCTGACCTTAAGGCATTATTAGCACTCCTGCCTTATGAGCCCCTTCTTCCTATACTCCTTATCCTAGTTGATTAGATGCTCCCTTAGATATTTATTTATTAACTCTAATGCGTTTACCTTTATCTTGCTTTTGTTAATCTACTAGTTGTCTTTAGTAGTATATCCTTTCTATCTTACAAGGTAAGCTACCTTAGGGCTTTATTCCTTAGTATAGTAGATTTTCACCTTATGTAAGATAATCCGCTTAATTTCCTAGTAATTAGCTTTGCCGCTCCCTTTTAAATTAATTAGTAAAGGGGGTGTTTCCTCCCTGCCAAAGGGATCTCCGCCTTAGTGCGGTTTCTATATATATGCAATTAACACTACTAAATACACCCTTAAGTTTAATAGAAATTTAAGTTAGTATAACAAAGGGTTTACCTTTTTAAGAACCTTATATAGTCCTGCTTTCTATAGTAACTATTTCTTCTTTAGCTTTCCTAGAAGCTAGTATCCTTTATATAGTCGTAAGTATACTATATTTCTAACATTAATATTCACCGGGTTATGTTAGGAGTTGTATCTAATTTTAAATAGGGCAGTAGCAGTGGTTATTATAAGTTAAGCCTCTCTCTAATAGAGCTTGTAAAATGCCTCTAAGTCCTCTTCCCCTAGCTGTATGTTAGAAATTACTTACTCCGGAAGAAGGTCAATAAGGTCTAGCGGTTTAAGCCTATATAATAACTTATTAGGTAACTGGTTAATAGCTATGGCCACTGTGTTATTAAGATAGTGCTGTAATACTAGAAGGATTAATACCTATGGTACTATTAGATTCGTCGCAGTATGATAGCAAATAGCTATAATTACTGTCTAATTCTTCCGTTTAGCTGCTCTATTTATCTGTGGGTGGTAGGCAGTTGCTATTAGGAATTTAACTCCTAGCTTAGTAAATATAGCCTGCTAAACCTTGGAAATGAATTTAGGGTCCCTATTACTGACTATTTACTATGGTAGTCCCTAGTCTATAATATATAAAGCTTAAAGAAGTAGTTCTGCCTATGTAAATGCTAAATACGTTATGTTCCCGGGGATTAAGAGGGTTTTCTTGCTAAACAGACAGTTTACTAGGCAAAGGGAATTATACTTTGAGTATCCTTCTATGGCCTACATAGTGTTTGCTAAGTCCACCTCTGGTATATCAGTAATAAAGTCCAGGGAAATCGTGTAAAAAGGCATTGGTTTTAACTATAAAGGTTTCATTTCTCTAGTTGCTCTATCCCTTAAGACAGAGTTCTCCTAATAAGTCATATAATGTGCCGCATACTCCCGGATTCGCTTGGATATCTTCAGAAAATAAACGCTATGCAGACCTTCTATTATTCTACTAATTCCGAAGTGGTAATAGTCGTTATGCGCGGTTCTTAGCATGGTTTTAATACAGCTGCTTAGAATGCACAGTTATCTAAGCCCTTCTCTATTCTTATAATAAAGTAGGCCCTTATCCGTAAGGTCCTAGCCATAGAGTAGAATTCGCAGTTGGTTCTGTCCTTACTTTAGCTGCTTCTGCTAGAAATCCTTAATGCTCTTAATTATCTAATAATATTACGGGTTAAATTTATACCCTGCTAATATCTCCTTTTTTAATAAGTCATTCATTATGGCCACTGCCTAATAATTCTAACAGAAGTATACACAGGCGTCCAATTCGTTATACATGCTGCGGTTTACTACCTTTTAGTAGCTAATATCTACTAGAAGTTGTAATAAGGCATTAGGTATAACGTTAAGGATTTCTAGCATATGGGTTACCTATAATTTAAACTACAACAGATAATTCGCTACCTTAGCCAATTTCAGGTTAGCCTTATTAAGGTCTATTATAGCTAAAGAGGTATGTTTAATAATACCTTTAGCAGGTATATGTTCAGTTAGGATGTTAACTAAATAACGGTTAAATTAAGCCATTTTTTGCAGTTTCCGCATTACCTAAGTAATTACGGCTACCTCTGCCTTAGTTAATCCATACCGCTTCTTAGCTATAGATGTTAAACAAGAGAGGAAAAGGATTAAGCAAAGTTTTATAGCTATAATATCCTTATTAGGTATGCTTTTTCCATTCTACTCCTTATATAGTTAGAAAGCATATAAACTAAAACCTTCCTTATAAGCATTAATCTTAAAGAATAACAGTCACTTTAGATCGTAGTGCTATAATAGTATTTTCTTATAAAGTATGGTCTTTAGTGCTTTAAAGGCTGCTTCCTTATCTTTTATAAGGATAAAGGATTTTTCTTATGCCTTTCTCTTACACACCTGCTTTAAGGCTCCTACTAGTAACTCGTTATGTTTATAAAGTTTACGCATAAGTGCTGTCTTTTAGGTCTATAGTGGTTAGATCCACAAGTTAAACTAAGGGATTTCTGCTCTTAGGAATCCTACTATACAAATAAAGGTTTCTAAGGTTAACAAGTTACAAGGAATTTCCATTTACTAGAACAACTTAATCCTATCGTTCGTGTTAACAATTCCGTTAGCATTGACTATAAATCCGAGAAGTTAGATTAAATAATATCTAATAAAAGACTTAGTCGCTGCAATGTGTACCTTGTTTTCCTCCAGGACTTTCAAGACTATCTTAAGGTGTTTAAGATAATCCTTAAGGGTGTTAGAGAAAACAATAATATTATTAATATAAACATGAATAAAACTTCAGTATGGTTAGAAAATGCAATTTATAAATTATTATGCAAAGGCCGGCGAATTCTTATACCCTATTAATGCAACTCACAACGCTTCTAGCCCTCTTTCAGAGATTACCACCATACGATTTTAGTGTTCCTCTTGTACTAAAAGCTAGTGGAAAAATCCTGTTGCATTAAAAATCAATTTCTACTCTTTACTGTGCATATCCTACATAATATTGCCTTAGTCTAGCAGCGGATATACATCTAGTATAGTGATATTGTTAAGGGGTCTGGCATCTATAATAACTTAACCTTTCTTTGTCTTCTCTATATCTCTCTAGATAATAAAACCAGGGCAGGCCATAGGTGCTAGCTTTATCAACTAAAACATCCTACCTGCTAGGTATATGGCATTATAGACTTTAGTAAATTTCTCCTAGTCTCTGCACCTAAGAGGGTACTTCCTTACTAGCTTAACCTGGTTCTGCCAGCTATTAACAAAATTAACTCTTATCTTATCTTCTTCTGGCATTAGTACTACTCCTTTATTACAGTAAATGTTATACTTATTAGTTAGATCCTATAACTTAGTAGCTGCTTCTGGATTAACATTAGTAATTTACACTCTAAACTTGTTTTTAATAAAAAGTATATCCTCCGGGCGAGATACTCTATATAATAAAATACCTCTGTTAATAACTTTAGGATCCAGGTTATTATTAAATTTTTCTGGACTCTCTTCTGTCTTTTCTGTCTTAATGTCTTTACTAAAAAATACTACGTACTAGTGGACATCCGGAATAGCAAAGTTTAAATCAAGGCTTATGGCTGCCTTAAGTCAACCTACCTTACTGTTCCGCTTGATCCACACGGCCCTGTTAGAGTTATTTACTACCAGCATCCTTTTCTTATCTCTCTGGTTAAGAATGTTATTTAGGAAGACAGAATTAAATAATATAACATAGTAAACACTAGTCTCCTCTTTACTAAGGAGATCCTTTTATATCACTAGCACCTAACACATCAAGTTTAGTGGAATTATAACATTATATACTGCTATTACCCGTTAAGCTAGTATATAGCAAGCGTCTTAAAACATCCGTCCTAGTACCATTATGTTATATACTGACCTAAAAACCAACCTTAGATTAACAAAATCAATTTTTACTCTAAAGCTGTAGAGAAAACTTGTGCTAATTAATAATTTTAGTCCTAAATTTAGCATAATGTTTACAGTTACTATAAAGTAACCTTAGATGTTTTTTCCTCTTATAATTCCTAGAATATAAAAGTTAAAGGTGGCCCTTTCTGTAATAATAAAGGCCGAAGCTACTCCTATTACTAGTTTTAGGTCTTACTTCTCCTACTTTACATTTATCCTATATTACTAGAGCCACTGTTTATCAGCTAGAATTAACAATGTTCCGGTGTTTACATAGATTATATAGTCAGGTCCCTTGTCATATAATTAAATCAGCATTTTAAGAAAGGTGTTTATCTGCTTCCTTCCTTTAATATTAATCTCCTATAGTCTAGATACCGCCTTAATTACCTAGTCTTCTTACAGACCTCCTGTTAAAATTAGCTTATTTAAACTCTAAGTCATAGTGTCTTATGTAATGTTAACTCTAGTTATAAAAGCTTTAATAATTTCCTTCTCTTCCTTAGGCTCTTTCTGCCTTCTTCTATTAGAATCCTCTATTTTGCTAGTCTCTGCAGTTAAAGAGGTAGGATTCTCCTAGTCTAAGTCTCCCTCCTCTACTATATAAAAAGCGCTAATAAAATTAGATTTAACCTCCCCTCCTTTAGAGTTATAGTTAAATATTAGGTGTGCTTTGCTACCTTCTATAGTAAAGTACATATTTATAAAGTTAGACTTGTTATATCTATTATCCTCTAACAGACTTCCTTCTCTGGCTAAATAGTATCCAGAGTCTGCTAGATACTACTCCTACTTTCTAGCATTTGGATTATTATCCAGAACTATAACTTTATAGGGTTCCTGGTTTGGATGCTCTTATTACCTAAATTGTCTTAGGTAGAATTAATCCCCTTAGTAAAGGTTCTGTTGCTCTTTAGATTAATTCCCTCTATAATCTTCTTTTTTTAAGAATCTCTCTTTTCCTTTATTATCTCCTTAAGATTTATCTTCTTAGCTATAAGCCCTGCCTTCCTTAGTCTAAAAGTCTGCTTACTTCTTTATAGGGTCCTCTTTTCTAACTTCTAGTTAGCATAGTCTGTTATTATTATACTACTAGGACCTTTAAGGTCGATTCTAGTCCTACTATAGTTCATTCTAACGAACCTATTCCTAGTACAGGACTAGCAGCCTTCTCTAGTCTCCCTAATTATAATCCCTTAGGCTACTTAATCTCTCTTTAATATATATGTAGTAAGAATATTATTACTAAAAGTTATCCCGTTAGAAACAGTCTCCCCTCCTTTGGTTATAATTCTTATAATAATAATTCTAGTAGGCCTCTACTCTTTTACCCTTAGATTTATTTAAGTCTAAGGATTTGTTATTATAAAGGTAGGCTTTTACTATTCCTTTAGTCTTTTCCTAGTAATAGGACTTCTATTACTCCTTTATTTCTTAACACAAATCGCGGCGTTTTCTGTCTACTATATTAAGGTATTTATTATGCTTTATTCCCTTAGTAGGATTTAGGCATAGCTTCTTTAGCTTAGGATATAATTTTATCCTAAAGCGTACTAAAAGCTATAGATCTATTGTCTCTCTGTTTGCTCTAGCATACTAAAAGATTTAAGCTATAAAGTCCTAAATAAAGACGCTATTTATAATATCTTCTTAGGTATACTTAGCTTACTTAAGCTTTATTACTATATTCTCTGTCCTTATATAGAATTCTTCTTATACTACCTTAATAACACTATTAATGCTAGTAAAAATCCGTTCCTTTTTAGATTTATCTAAGTGCTATTAGTACTAGGTTATTACTTCTCTATAAAATAGTTACTAGATATTACAAAGTAACACCTCCTTCTAGTTTAGTGGTGCTCTAAATAGGTGCTCTTTTACTGCCTAAATCTAAAGCTTAAGGTCTAAAAAAAACAGCGGTTTTTCCTTTATATAAAATAAATTTATTACCTATGTCCACTGTATCTGGTTTTAGGTCTAGAAGTTTAATATCCTAGATCTTTTAGGTTAAACTTACTAACCCTTTCTCTCTAAGAGCCCTTTTAAGCTTAGAATCCCGTCCTAGATTATATTCTAGTTAGAAGGTATTTTGTTCTTAGTATCCTAGTGTTTAGCTTAGCTGGTTATTATAAGGCTCTTTAGTATAGTAGTAACTATCTCCATAACCACCTGCTCTGTTGCTATAACTATCTGCTCTATAGCTATATCTACTTCCTTATTATAGGAAAGTTAGAGGTGGATTCGTATGTTATCCTACATTGCTATTTTTAGAAGGTCCTTCTATATACCTATTACCTTATTATATAAGTAGATATAGCAGTGTCTAGGAGTATTAGTATTATTACGCGCTAGTATGGTATGTCTCCCTCTGTTTATAACCTCTATGCTCCTTAAAGTCTTGTCTTTACTATTAGTATTCTATTATTAATAGGGTATAATTTTGCACGTTCTTTAATAGAAAACCTAGTTAAGGTGCTGATATTATTACTTAAGGATTTAGAGGAGCGCCTCCTTATTTAACGTTTAGTAAACTAAAGGTTTGTATGTCCCTAGGGGGAAAACCTTATTAGGGTACTAATATTATCCCTTAAGGATTTAATAAAGTGCCTCCTTATCCAGCTGTTAGTTTATACTATAGAAATCCTGCTTATTATAAAGACTTATATCTCTTTACTAGGAAAAACCGTTAAGCTTAGTTTAAAACTGCGTAAGGTAGGTTAAAAGAGGTCCTAATGTTATTATAATAACTTATATATCTAAACTCCTGTTATAATTTAAGTAAATCCTAATCGTGTCGTAAGAGGTCTATTACTTCCGGTTAGTAAGATTTGCTAGTACTAGCGTGACCTTATGCAAACCCTATTACTTCTCTTAAGTCGCTTGTCTTAATTAGGTAATCTTAAAACCTTGTTGGCTTAGGTATCATAACTGTCGTTTTACCCCTTTACTAACCGGAATTCTAACTAATTTGCTCTAGTAGGGTAGGTCTAGTCTGCTGAGGGTTTGGTTGCTAAGTTATATTAGCTCCTGTTATTATTAGTTTAAACGGTTCCTGTGTAATTAGCACTGTATTTAACTGTTAGTCCTAGCGACCTGCCTATATCCGGTCCATAGAGGCCGTTATAATTCGGTTTAACTCCCTTATTTATAAAGTAAGGCCGACTAGAGTGTTTAAGATGTTGTCTTAGGTTTCTATTATCCGTTGTTAGAAGTCGGTTTTCACAGGGTAAGCAAGGTTTTCTTCAATTTATATTTATAACTTCTGCATTTTCCTTATTACTTTACACACTTTCTCCTATATTTTAGCTGCTCTCTTAATACTTTATAGGATTTTATAAGCTAAGGTATTGCCAATGGTATTCTTAGTTTCAGGTTCTGGCTCGTGCCCTGCTGTAATATTAAACGGTTTCTTGGTATCTATTAAATCCCGGCGTACTTGTCTCCCCTTGCTAGTTCTAGGGGGTTATAGGTCCTTAGGAGATTATAACTTTCTAGCTAACCCCTCTTCCTCTCTTTTAGGCATAACAGGATTATCTGTTATTAAAGGACCTTTTACCCCTTATATAGTCTTATCTATTATCTTATCTAGGTTAGTTAAATCTTTAGGTATTACAAACCCTCCCGTACATATTAACATAATGAGGTTCCCTATTACTCTACAGTCTTTATTATTCTAAAAGTCTATATAAGTAAAAGACTTATAGTAGACTAACTTATTGCTTCCTATGGATTTTTTACTAGATGCTGGATTCTGCTTTAGTAGTAACGTGAGTTATATAATAACAGCTGGTTGCTTTTATTGTCTCCTGCTAGAGAAAGCTGTTTCTTGTGTTTTATTGCCTCCTAAGGTCTCCTTAGGGTTATTGTCTGGCTTAGAACTAAAAACCATAGTTAAAAAGGTGCCTTTAACGCTTAATGGCTCTCTAAGTTAAGAAGCCTCTGGTTCTTTAACAAGTATAATAATAAGCAAGGTTTCTGGCTCTTTAAGAGGTATTACCGTGGTTAAAGTCTCCGGTTCTATAAGAGGTGCAGTCCTAGGCAGGGTGGTTCTAATCCTTAATAATGTTACCTTAGGTTTAATTACTAATGGTTTAAAAAGCCTTTCCTTCTTAGCCTTTTTTAGCATTTATTATGCTAAAATCAGCTCTTCCCTAAATTATAAGTAATGTATAGGGACTAGGTTAACTAGTTATAGTAGTTCTAAGGTCTAGTGAATCTTTCCTTCACAGAATTTGTAACTTCCTAGGCAGGAAAGGTCCTTAACCTTGTTGTTAGTAGTTACTGGTCTTCCTTTAGGACCAAGAGGGTTAGGATTCTGCTTAAGGTATTTATAAAGATTATAAACATAATAAAGCTCTCCCTTAGTAATAGTTATAGTATGCAGTTAGTAGTTATCTAATTCCTAGCGCTAACTTGTTGATTTAAACATGAGTTCTGTTAAATCCTTCTTACTTCTTAGCTTATAGCCTTGCTATAGGTAGTAAATCTAATGTTTTAGCACACTGCTTTACTTATTAATAACAGCAACCCTAACTCTTTAGCTATTACAGCCTTACTAGTCAGGACCTAGCAATCTAGTAATTTAACTTAATACATCTTGCTGACTAAAAGCAGCAAGTCCTTAATTTTTAGTTAAAACCTTACACAAAGGACGCAAGCAATTGCTACTAGTTATTACGTAGTGGTATTGTTATGTAGTTGGTTAGAAGCAACTGTAAAGCTGTTATTAATGTTATTATAAAGGGGTTATTAAACGCACCTATATATACTACTATTAAGTCATATAGTTAAGTACATTCTGTATAAGTTATTATTATTATTATTCTAAGTCTTACTAGCTGCATGACGAATCCGTCCTATATAGGTAGGGATCCGACATCGCGGATTATCCCGTAACACTAGCCTATATAAGCTTTTTTTAATAAAAGGAAAGACTTATATTATTAAGATGGCTTATAGCCCTATAAAGTTTAAATCTATAGTTATTAAACTATATATTACTTTACTAGAAGCAGAGACTTTTTATAAGGATAACTAAGCTTAAAATAAGGAAGCTATAGAAATAGCTTTAACTTCCTAAGAAGGGCAAGGCCTAAGCCTAAACAACCTAAACTAGGAAAACGCCAAGATTAATAAAATTACTTATAAGACTTCCCCTAATAAAATTGTTTATAAGACTCCCCTTAATAACCCTATGAATCTACTATAAAGAGGCTATAAAAGACCTTGGAAATACCCTTGACTAAAAGCTTTCCTTATAAAGAAAAAAAGGCCGATTTTTAACTTATAATTAACCTTTATATATAAGGAAAGATAACCACGCCTGGAGAACTATTTAAACTCTCTAATAAGGCTGAAATTAACGCTCTGCTAGTAAGAAATATATTTAAATTTATTTAATTTAACCCTTAAAAGTATAAAAGCAAGAGACTCTTTAGTTTATAAATAGTGTATAAGATTAAGGGTAAAGCAACTAATTCTCTATATAAAAAATCATAATATATTATTTAAGGACATAGCAACTATAGGAAAGAGATTATCCTTATATAGTCCCTAACAATTTAAAGAGCTAGTCAGAGGCTTATTATTACTCTCGCTTTATTATTAAAAAGAGAAGGCATTATGGCTTAGTTAAGGGATATTACTTAAGCATATATATAGTTATAAATAAAGCTTAATCGCACAATTATTATAAAGCTTCTAGCATAGATTACTTACCTTTTCCGCCAGATATTATAATAGTTATAATAAAGCTACTTGATAGAATTATAAAAGCAGGCATATATTAGTAGTTAACGTATTTTAATCATTATTATTAAAAACTCTAGATAATTACTTCTATATACAACCTATGCCTTCTTATTTTTTTATAAAAAAGCTCTTATTTTAAACTTATTAGAATGCAGACTAATAACACGTTAGGCCTTAGCAACGCTAAATTCTTTAATTATAAAGAGGTTAAGTTAAAAAATGCCGGATTTCTTGCAAAGCTAAAGCAATGCCTAGAGAAGTTAACACCGTTAATATTTAATGGTTATATTCTAAGCAAAGCTAATAATAGCACCTTCTTTCTATAGTAAAAGACATAAGGAAGGAAGCTATTAGAAGTTGACTAGGATAATCAAGCTTAATATATTAAGCAAAGGGCTTAGGGTGTATATATTGCTTTCATCTGCCAACCTAAAGCCTCTTATAATCTTTTTATTACTACCTAAAGCTAATAACCAGAACCTGATAATATAACGAAGCTTAATAAGAGGCTTAAATAGCAAATTAACAATCAGAGCTATGGACTTTAATATATGCCTCTCTTACTAGAAAATGCCTCCCTTTATGTTTTTATTAATAGCTCCTTTACTAATAATAAAGACCTTAGCTTATAACTCGGCTATGTGATTATTCTTAGTAATAAGAAAAAGAACATTAATGCCTCTAAATTTACGCTTATAGGCAACATCATAACCTATAGCTCTATAAAATCTAAAAGAGTTATAAGAAGCGCCTTAGCATTAGAGCTATACAGAATAGTCTAAGGAGTTGATATTACTTATATGATAAGTATAATATTAAAGATTATTACTAATTAATTAAACAAGCTAAATATCCTAATTATGATATGCACTAATTCTTTTTTATTATATAAGTATATTATTAAATTAGGCACTATAAAGGAGAAAAGGCTTATAATTAACATTATGGCACTGCAACAGTTATATAAGCAAAGGGAAATCGCGGAAATCCGATGGATAAATAGCCATAATAACCTCTCTAAAACAATAATAAAAGCCTCCCTAAATAGAAGTCTTAAGACCTTTGTAACTAAGAATAAGGCTTGAATCTAAGTAAAAGGTTAGGTAAAGAGACTGGTATTAAGCACTAAAGCTAAAGCTGCTTAGGAGGAATTAATTGCGCGATAAAGAGTTCAAATTCAATAAATCCGAACGCGATTGATTAAGGGACTTTAAAGATGCTCTAGACTAGGAAAAGTCATTTATTTAGGTAATATTTCTTATGCATTGCGGCGTTATTAATTTTTGCTTATTTGTTAATTTTTACGGATTTTTTACGTGTTTTAGAGTAATTTCTCTTTTTTAATAAAGAGAGAGTTTGTAAGTATTAAAATCGCTTGTCTGGAGGATGGAAGGAATACATAATAGTAACCGGGAATTATAAGTTATATGCATAATATACATGCCCTAATTGGCTGGATTACTATGTTATATAACCTAGGGCAGTACTGTGGCTATAACACTACACTTTTGTATCATCCCCCTCTTTTTCCTTTAGATAATTATAACTATATAGAAATCAGACCTTTGTTACCCCCTCCCCCGCGTTATTGTTGCTACAGCATATCGCACCCTGTGAAACCATCACAAACTATTCTAGCTAAAAACTTAACTAGGTAAAAGCAAAATATAAGGTCTTAAAGATACTAACTTTACTTACTATTTGTTTAGATATCCTATAGGGAATATACCTGGTTTTTTATATAGACCTTATTAAGAGAGCAGCTACTAATCTACTCCTGTTATAATACTTAGCTAATTTTAAACCAGGCCTAACACTCTTGCTTTATAAGAATAATCTAGAATTAGTAGAATATAAGATTAAGGAAATAATAGTAGTAAGAAATACCTAGGGTTAGGGTAACTAACAGGATGTGTTAGTAAAGTAGGCGGGATATATCTAGCTAATATAGAAACCTTTAAAAAGTTTTTTAAATATAGTAGCATTAAAGCATTATAAGGCATAATAAGGTAATATATACTATAATAACAGGCCCATATAAGGGGCGACTTAATTACTAACTATAATGCCTTAAACGGCAAGAAGGGGGCTATATAATAGATTTAAGCTTAAAGCTTGGATCTATATAGCCAGAGAGCAGACGGCTTTATATAAGTAATACGTAAGCAGCTTTGGCCCTAGTTATATATATAACTATAAAGGTAGGGTTATTAAAAGTAGATAGATCTTTTCCTTCTTTTCCTCTTTATAAATAATATTCTTATTTAAGTCACTAGCTCTGCAGTCGCATTCTAGCAAGACTATAACAATAGCCACGTTACAGCCCTAGGTTATATAACCTATAATCCAGCTAATTAGGGTGCATGCATTCTGTATATAACCCATAATTTCAAGTTAATGCTATATATCCCTTTTATCCTTTATACAAGCGATTCTAACACTTGTAAATTCTCTCTTTATTAAAGAAGAGAAATCGCTTTAAAAAGAATGCATAAAACGCCTTAATAATCAAATATTAATAAACTAGTAATAAAGCGAAAAACATCCTCTAAATAAATAACTTTTATTAGTTCAGGCCGAATAGTTATAAGGGTAAAGAGTATTATAGTGGGGGGGGCTAAAGAGTGTTATAAGGGGGGGCTAAAGAGTGTAATTCCCGCGTTCAATCCTACTAAATTAGGCGCTTATAATTGCGTTTAAATTCATTAAATTTGAACTCTTTACTAGGCGCTTAATTTGCTGTTAAATTTAGTAAGGAATTAGGCCTTTTTTATTCTTTAGCAGCTCTGGCATCGGCTCTTATAGTAACTCTTATAATAGGTCTTTTATATAGAGGTTAACTATAAGCTAAAAGTCGGCCTTTTGATTCTTAGTAAGAAAAGCCTTTGCTTAAGGGTGTTTAACTTTTCTATTCTTTAGCAGCGGCTCTTATAGTAACTCTCTTAACAGGTCTTTTAACCTATCCTTTTACATAGATTTAAGCTTTATCCTTTTATTATAAAGGTCTTAAGGGCTTTGTTTAGTAAGGCTTTTATCTCTATACCTTTGTAGGTTAAATTTAATTATTGCTTTGTTAGTTGGAGTCGTGAGGTTAGGGGAATTCTTGTGATTTTCGTTATAAGCCGGGGGATTCTTGTGAATTTCGTTAAGTTTGGCGTCTTCTTGCCCTTGGCTTTTTAGGCCATAGCCTTGCCCTCCTTAGGAAATTAAGGATATTCCTATAGCTTTATTATCTTAAGCTAGGTCTTCCCTATAATAAAGTCTCTTAAGAGTATTAAGGGGGCCGTAGCCTTGCCTTCCTTAGGAAATAAAGGTCATTTCTGTAGCTTTGCTATCTTAAGCCGGGTCTTCCTTATAATAAAGTCTCTTAAGAGTATTAAGGGCTTTTTAGTTACTATTGGAAATTATTCTAGTTAGGTTTTGTAGTTCTGGTTAAGGGTCTTTAGTTAAATGAAAATCTTCATTATTATTAGAATCCTTATTATTAGAAAATTCTAGTTGTTGAGTCTTCTTTCCTTTTCTAGTTAATTTCTCTGGTAAAGGTTTGTAATCCGTATTAGGGTTAATATTTAAGATATTAACAAGATCTTTAAAGACATTTAATCTTAATCCTCTTACTGTCTTAACGCTATTATTATTAAGGTAATTATAAAGGGTATACCTAAGGTTATTATTACTTTTATTAAAAGTAGCCTTAGTTTAATTTTCGTAATCTTATTAGAAGTTAATAAGGAGATCATAACCTTTCCCTTAGTTAAGAATATAGTAGTTAATTATATAGGCAATACGGTTATTAATTTGTTGTTTAGTAGTTGTTTTTATATTAATATTCTTATCTAGCTTAGTCTAGTTCTATATTAGAATTAAGTAGTATTTATAAAGCTTTTAAAATAGGGTACTTTTTAAAAGTTCTCTTTTATAGATATCCTTTTAAAGTTATTTATTAAAATCATCTCTTCCTTTACTTAAAGACATTTTTAATATTTTAAGCTTTATATTTAAAAGTACTAATTAAAGCTGTTAGTATTAGTTAATTTCTGTGAATAATAGTAAAAATCTAGTTTCAATCGTAGACAAGTAATAGTTAATAATAAGGGAGAAGATCCATAAGAGTTAAGTCTTTTTATTATTGTAGACAAGTAATAGTTAATAATAAAGAAATAATCCTTTAGTTAGTATAACATTAGAATTTCTCGTAGTTATGTAAGTAAAAGCGTTTAAATAAGTCTCTTCTAAGTATAACCTAGTAAATCTATAGTTATTAGCAACTACTAATTAGTATTAGTAATGCACAGGTTACAGGTATACTATTGTTACAGGATAATCCGCAATGTCGGATCCCCACCTATATAGGACGGATTTGTTACGTAGCTAGTAAGATAAGAGATAATAACTTACATAGAATGCACTTAACTATATGACTTAATAGTAGTATATATAAGTGCATTTAATAACCCCTTTATAATAATATTAATAATAGCTTTATAGTTGCTTCTAACTGACTATATAATAATATTACTATATAATAACTAGTAGTAATTGCTTGCGTCCTTTGTGTAAGGTTTTAACTAAAAATTAAGGACTTACTACTTTTAGTTAGCAAGATATATTAAGTTAAATTACTAGATTGCTAGGTCCTAACCAGTAAGGCTATAATAGCTAAAGAGTTAGGGTTACTATTATTAATAAGTAAGGTAGTATGCTAAAATATTAGATTTACTACCTATAGTAAGGCTATAAGTTAAGAGGTAAGAAGGATTTAATAGAACTTATGTCTAAATTAATAAGTTAGCGCTAGGAATTAGATAACTACTAATTATATATTATAACTATTACTAAGGAAGAGCTTTACTATGTTTATAATCTTTGTAAATATCTTAAGCAAAATCCTAACCCTCTTAGTCCTAGAGAAAGACTAGTAACTACTAATAATAAGGTTAAGGACCTTTCCTGCCTAGGAAGTTATAAATTCTGGGAAGGAAAGCTTTACTAGACTATAGAACTGCTATAACTAGTTAATCTAGTTCTTATATATTACTTATACTTTAGGGAAGAACTGATTCTAGTATAAAAAATACTAAAAAAGGCTAAAAAGAAAGGGCTTCTTAAACTATTAGTAACTAAACCTAAGGTAATATTATTAAGGATTAAAACCACCCTACCTAGGACTATATTTCTCTTAGAACCAGAGACTTTAATAGCTATAACACCTCTTAAAAAGCCAGAAACCTTGCTTATTATTATATCTATTAAAGAACTAGAGGCTTTTTAACTTATAAAACTATTAAGCATTAGGGATATTATTCTAACTATGGTTTTTAGTCCTAATCTAGATAATAACCCTAAGGAGACCTTAGGAGGTAATAAGACATAAGAAACAGCTTTATTTAGTAAGAAACAATAGAAATAACTAGCTATTATTATATAACTTACATTACTACTAAAGCAGAATCCAGTATCTAGCAAAGAATCCATAGAAAGTAATAAGTTAGTTTACTATAAGTCTTTTACCTATATAGACTTTTAAAACAATAAAGACTGTAAAGAAACAGGGAACCTTATTATATTAATATGTATAGAAGGGTTTATAATACCTAAAGATTTTACTAACCTAAATAAGATAATAAATAAGACTATATAAGGGATAAAAGGTCCGCTAATAACAGAGAATTCTATTATACTTAAAAGAAAGGAAGAGTAGTTAGCTAGAAAGTTATAATCTCCTAAGGACCTATAACCTCTTAGAACTAGTAAGGGGAGATAAGTATATTAGGATTTAATAGATACTAAGGAACTGTTTAATATTATAGTAGGGCATAAGATAGAACCTAAAACCAAGAACACTATTAGTAATACCTTAGCTTATAAAATCCTGTAAAGTATTAAGAAAGCAGCTAAAATATAGGAAAAAGTGTATAAAGTAATAAGGGAAATATAGAAGTTATAGATATAAATTGAAGAAAACCTTGCTTACCCTATAGAAACCGACTTTTAATAACAGATAATAAAAACCTAAGATAATATATTAAACACTCTAGTCGGTCTTACTTTATAAATAAGGGAGTTAAACCAAATTATAACGGCCTCTATAAACTAGATATAAGCAGGTCGCCAGGACTAACAGTTAAATATAGTGCTAATTATATAGGAACCGTTTAAACTAATAATAATAAAAGCTAATATAACTTAGTAACTAAACCCTTAGCAGACTAGACCTACCCTACTAAAGCAAATTAGTTAGAATTCCGGTTAGTAAAGGGGTAAAATAATAGTTATAATACCTAAGCCGATAAGGTTTTAAGATTACCTAATTAAGATAAGCAACTTAAGAAAAGCAATAGGGTTTATATAAGGTTATATTAGTACTAGCAAATCTTACTAACTAGAAGTAATAGACCTCTTACTGTATAATTAGGATTTACCTAAATTACAATAGGAGTTTAAATATATAAGTTATCCTAATAATACTAGGACCTCTTTTAACCCACTTTATGCAGTTTTAAACTAAGCTTAACGGTTTCCCCTAGTAAAGAAATATAAGTCTTTATAATAAGTAGGATTTTTATAGTATAAACTAACTGCTAAATAAGGAGGTGCTTTATTAAATCCTTAGGTAATAACATTAGCACCCTAATAAGGTTTTCCCCCTAAGGACATATAAACCTTTAGTCTACTAAATGTTAGATAAGGAGGCACTTCTTTAAATCCTTAAGTAATAATATTAGCACCTTAATAAGGTTTTCTGTTAGGGGATGTATAAAATTATACCCTACTAATAACAGAATACTAATAGTAAAGACAAGACTCTAAGGAGTATAAAGGTTATAAATAGAGAGAGACATACTATACTAGTGCTTAATAATACTAATACTCCTAGACATTACTATATTTACTTATATAATAAGGTAACAGGTATATAAAAGGACCTTTTAGAAACAGCAACATAGGATAACATATAAATCCACTTCTAAGTTTCCTATAATAAGAAAGTAAATATAGCTATAAAGCAGATGGTTATAGTAATAAAGCGGGTGGTTATAGAGATAATTACTATTATACTAAAGAGCCTTATAATAACTAGCTAAGCTAAATACCAGGATACTAGGAACAGAATACCTTTTAACTAGGATATAATTTAAAATAGGATTTTAAGCCTAAAAGGGCTTTTAAAGAGGAAGGATTAGTAAGTTTAACTTAGAAGATTTAGGATATTAGACTTTTAGACTTAAAACTAAATACAGTAGACATAGGTAATAAATTCATCTTATATAAAGGAAAAACCGCTATTTTTTTAAACCCTAAGCTTTAGATTTAGGCAGTAAAAGAGCACTTATTTAAAGCACTACTAAACCAAAAGGAGGTATTACTTTATAATATCTAGTAACTATTCTATAAAGAAGTAATAACCTAGTCCTAATAATACTTAGATAAATCTAAAAAGAAATGGATTTTTACTAGTATTAATAGTATTATTAAGGTAGTATAAGAAGAATTCTATATAAGGACAGAAGATATAATAATAAAGCTTAAGTAAGCTAAGTATACCTAAGAAGATATTATAAATAGTATCTTTATTTAGGACTTTATAGCCTAAATCTTTTAGTATACTAAAGCAAATAGAGAAATAATAAATTTATAGCTTTTAGTATGCTTTAGAATAAAATTATATTCTAAGCTAAAAAAGCTATGCCTAGATCTAACTAAGAGCATAAAGCGTAATAAATTACTTAATATAGTAAACAGAAAACGCTGTAATTTATATTAAGAAATTAAGGAGTAATAAAAGTCCTATTACTAAGAAAAGACTAAAGTAACAGTAAAAGCCTACCTTTATAATAATAAATCCTTAGACTTAAATAAATCTAAGGGTAAAAGAATAAAGGCCTACTAAAATTACTATTATAAGGACTATAACTAAAGGAGAGAAGACTGTTTTTAATAGGTTAACTTTTAATAATAATATCCCTATTATATGCATATTAAAGAGAGATTAAGCAGCCTAAGGGATTATAACTAAGGAGACTAAAAAAGGCTACTAGTCCTGTACTAAAAATGGGTTTATTAAAATAAACCATAACAGGACCAGGATTAACCTTAAAGGTCCTAGTAGTATAATAATAACAAACTATACTAACTAGAAGTTAGAAAAGAGGACCCTATAAAGAAGAAAGCAGATCCTTAGACTAAGGAAAGTAGGACTTATAGCTAAGAAAACTAATCTTAAGGAAATAATAAAGGAAAAGAAAAATTCTTAAAGGAAGAAGATTAGGGAGGAAATTAATCTAGAGAGTAACAGAACCCTTACTAAAGGAATTGATTTTACCTAAGATAATTTAGGTAATAAAAGCATTTAAACTAGGAACCCTATAAAGTTATAGTTCTAAATAATAATCTTAATACTAAAGAGTAGGAGTAGTATCTGGCAGACTTTAAATACTATTTAGCTAGAGAAGGAAGTTTATTAAAGGATAATAAACATAATAAGTCTAACTTTATAAATATATACTTTACTGTAAAAGGTAGTAAAGCACACCTAATGTTTAACTATAACTCTAATAAAGGGGAGGTTAAATTTAATTTTATTAATGCTTTTTATATAGCATAGGAAGAAGACTTAGACTAGGAGAATCCTACCTCTTTAATTACAGAGACTAGTGAAAAGAAGGCTTTTAACAAAAGAAGGCAGGAAGAGCCTAAGGAAGAGAAGGAAATTATTAAAGCTTTTATAACTAAAGTTAACATTATATAAGACACTATGACTTAGAGTTTAAATAAGCTAATTTTAATAGGAGGTTTATAAGAAGACTAGGTAATTAAGGTAGTATCCAGACTATAGGAGATTAATATTAAGGGAAGAAAGTAAATAAATACCTTCCTTAAAATACTAATTTAATTTTATAATAAGGGACCTGACTATATAATCTATATAGACACCGGAATATTATTAATTTTAGCTGATAAATAGTGGCTTTAGTAACATAGGACAAATGTAAAGTAGGAAAAGTAAAACCTGAAACTAGTAATAAGAGTAGCTTCGGCCTTTGTTATTACAGAAAGGACTACTTTTGACTTCTATATTCTAGGAATTATAAGAGGAAAAAACATCTAAGGTTACTTTACGGTAACTGCAGATATTATGCTAAATCTAGGACTAAAATTATTAATTAGCATAAGTTTCCTTTATAGCTTTAAAGTAAAAATTGATTTCGTTAATCTAAGGTTAGTTTTTAGGTCAGTATATAATATAATGGTACTAGGACGGATATTTTAAAACGCTTACTACATACTAGCTTAACGGGTAATAGCAGCATATAATATTATAATTCCACTAAATTTAACGTGTTAGGTACTAGTAACTTAGAAGGATTTTCCTAGTAAAGAGAAGACTAGTGTTTACTACGTTATGTCTTCTAATTCTATCTTCCTAAATAACATTCTTAACCAGAGAAATAAGAAAAGAATATTAGTAATAAACAACTCTAATAGGGCTATATAGATTAAACAGAATAGCAAAGTAGGTCGACTTAAGGCAGCTATAAGCCTTAATTCGAACTTTGCTATTTTAGACGTCCACTAGTATACAGTATTTTTTAGTAAAGATATTAAGATAGAAAAGATAAAAGAGAGTTTAGAAGAATTTAATGACAATCTAAATCCTAAAGTCATTAATAGAGGTATTTTATTATATAAAGTATCTTGCCTAAAGGACATACCTTTTATTAAAAATAAGTTTAAAGTGCAAATTGCTAACATTAATCCAAAAGTAGCTACTAAGTTATGGGATCTAACTAATAAGTATAATATTTACTATAATAAAGGAGTAATACTAATGCTAAAGAAAGATAAGATAAGAGTTAATTTTATTAATAGCTAGCAGAACTAGGTTAAGCTAGTAAGGAAGTACCCTCTTAGGCGCAGAGACTAGGAGAAATTTGCTAAGGTCTATAATGCCATATACCTAGCAGCCAGGATGTTTTAGTTAATAAAGCTAGCACCTATAGCCTGCCCTAGTTTTATTATTTAAAGAGATATAAAAAAGACTAAGAAAGGTTAAGTTATTATAGATACCAGATCTCTTAATAATACCACCATACTAGATATATATCTATTACTAAACTAAGGCAATATTATGTAAAATACCTATAGTAAAGAGTAGAAATTAATTTTTAATGCAACAGGCTTTTTCCATTAGCTTTTAGTATAAGAGGAACACTAAAATCATATGGTAGTAATCTTAGAAAGAGGGCTAAAAGCATTATAAGTCGCGTTAATAGGGTATAAGAACTTGCTAGCTTTTATATAATAATTTATGGATTGTATTTTTTAACTATATTAAAGTTTTATTTGTATCTATATTAATAATATTATCATCTTTTCTAACACCTTTAAGGATTATCTTAAACACCTTAAGATAGTCTTGAAAGTCCTAGAGGAAAACAAGGTATACATTATAGCAACTAAGCCTTTTATTAGATATCACTTAATCTAACTTCTTAGCTTTATAGTTAATACTAATGAAATTATTAACATAAACAACAGGATTAAGTCGTTTTAGTAGATAGAAATTTCTTATAACCTATTAACCTTAGAAACCTTTATTAGTATAGCAGGATTCCTAAGAGCAGGAATCCCTTAGTTTAACTTGCAGATCTAACTACTATAGACTTAAAAGATAGCACTTATATATGAACTTTGTAAACATAATAAGTTACTAGTAAGAGCCTTAAAGCAGGTATATAAGAGAAAGGCATAAGAAAAATCCTTTATCCCTATAAAAGATAAGGAAGTAGCCTTTAAAGCACTAAAGACTATGCTTTATAAGAAAATACTGCTATAGCACTATAATCTAGAGTAACTATTATTCTTTAAGATTAATACTTATAAGGAAGGTTTTAGTCTATATGCTTTCTAACTATATAAGCAGTAGGATAGAAAAAGCATACCTAGTAAGGATATTATAGCTGTAAAACTTTGCCTAATCCTTTTCCTTTCTTATCTAATATCTACAGCTAAGAAGTAGTATGGATTAACTAAGGCAGAGGTAGCTATAATTGCTTAGGTAATGCGGAAACTATGAAAAATAGCTTAATCTAACCGTCATCTAGTTAATATCCTAACTAACCATATACTTACTAAAGGTATTATTAAATATACCTCTTTAGCTATAATAGACCTTAATAAGGCTAACCTAAAATTGGCCAAGGTGGCGAATTATTTATTATAGTTTGAATTACAGGTAACCTATATGCTAGGAATCCTTAATATTATATCTAATGCCTTGTTATAACTTCTAGTGGATGTTAGCTACTAAGAGGCGGCAAACTGTAGTATGTATAATAAATTAGATGCCTATGTGTACTTTTATTAGAATTATTAGGTAATAGCTATAATGGATAACTTATTAAAGAAGAAGATATTAGCAGGGTATAAATTTAACCCATAATATTATTAGATAATTAAGAGCATTAAGGATTTCTAGCAGAAGTAGCTAAAGTAAGGACAGAACCAACTGCAAATTTCACTCTATAGCTAGGACCTTACAGATAAGGGCTTACTTTATTATAAGAATAAAAAAGGGCTTAAATGACTATACATTCTAAGCAGCTGTATTAAAACCATACTAAGAACTATATATAATAACCATTACTACTTTAGAATTAGCAGAATAATAAAAGGTTTATATAGCGTTTATTTTCTAAAGATATCCAAGTAAATCTAGGAGTATATAGCATATTATATAACTTATTAGGAGAACTCTGTCTTAAAGAATAAAGTAACTAAAGAAATAAAACCTTTATAGTTAAAACTAATGCCTTTTTACATGATTTCTCTAGACTTTATTACTAATATACTAGAGGTAGACTTAGTAAACACTATATAAGCTATAGAAGAATACTTAAAGTATAATTCCCTTTACCTAGTAAACTATTTATTTAGTAAGAGAACCCTCTTAATCCCTAGGAATATAATGTATTTAGTATCTATATAGGCAGAACTACTTCTTTAAGCTTTATATATTACAGACTAAGGACTACTATAGTAAATAGTTAGTAATAGAGACCCTAAATTCATTTCTAAGGTTTAGCAGGCTATATTTACTAAGCTAGGAGTTAAATTCCTAATAGCAACTGCCTACTACCTACAAACAGATAGAGCAGCTAAACAGAAGAATTAGACAGTAATTATAGCTATTTGCTATTATACTATAACAAATCTAATAGTACTATAGGTATTAATCCTTCTAGTGTTATAGCACTATCTTAATAATATAGTAGCTATAGCTATTAACTAGTTGCCTAATGAGTTATTATATAGGCTTAAACTACTAGACCTTATTAACCTTCTTCTAAAGCAAGTAATTTCTAATATATAGCTAGAGGAAGAGGACTTAGAGGCACTTTATAAGCTTTATTAGAGAGAGGCTTAACTTATAATAACTACTACTGCTGCCCTATTTAAAATCAGATATAACTCCTAATATAACCTAGTAGATATTAACGTGAAAGATATAATATACTTATAACTATATAAAGAATACTAGCTTCTAAGAAAGCTAAAGAAGAAATAGTTACTATAAAGAGCAGGACTATATAAGGTTCTTAAAAAGGTAAACCCTTTGTTATATTAACTTAAATTTCTATTAAACTTAAGGGTATATCTAGTAGTATTAATTGTATATATATAAAAACCACACTAAAGCAGAGATTCCTTTAGCAGGGAGGAAACACCCCTTTTACTAATTAATCTAAAAGGGAGCAGTAAAGCTAATTACTAGGAAATTAAGCGGATTATTTTATACAAGGTAAAAATTTACTATACTAAGGGATAAAGCCCTAAGGTAGCTTACCTTATAAGATAAAAAGAATATACTGCTAAAAATAACTAATAAATTAATAAAAGCAAGATAAAGGTAAACGCATTAGAGTTAATAAATAAATATCTAAAGGAGCATTTAATTAACTAGGATAAGGAGTATAAAAAGAAGGGGCTTATAAGGCAGGAGTGCTAATAATGCCTTAAGGTTAGCAGGATTTAACATCCTGTAGGACCCTATGTGATTACTACAGGTAGAAACACATAACCCTATTTTCCTATAATACTACTTACAATTTCACTTTACTCTTTACTTAACCCCTTATTTACACTTTCTAATATACTAGAATTCCCTGTTTTTCTTTATTTTTTAACCCTTTATTCTTGCTTTTAATTATTATACACTTTAAGTCTTTCTTTTATTTTATTTTATTTTTTAACTTTTATTGCCCTTTCTTAGATAATTTTAATATATATTATAAGAGATGTAAAGAATAAGTTCTATATAAAGGATTTTAATCCTAATATCTTAGTTAAGTTTTTACTATTTTATAAGGAAAAGCAAAAAATAATAACTAAGTTAGTAAAGCTATCTTCTAGAGGGAACTAGGTAAGAGTAGCTAGAAACGCTATTTCTGCCCTTTATAACTAAATAGCTAAGGCTTAGTAAGAAGATAAGTAAAAAGAAAAGGTATATGCTAACTTAATAACTGCCTATTAATACTATATAAAGACTATAGCTAAGGATAAGGATAAGGACTTTAGAGCAGATATAAACTATAAGAATAATATTTTTAATATTAATATATCTAGAGAGATGCTTAGCCCTAGAGGCCAGGCGGCAGTAAAGCACCTTTAGAACGTAAAAAAGGGCAAGATAATTACTAATACCCTTATAACTAAAGGGATCCCAATTAGTAGTTTAAGTTAAAATCCTCTTATAACTATATAAAAGATACAGAACAGACTAAAGGAACTAGACTTTAGTAAGCTAATTTGCTATTTTAGTTATATAAATAAATACTATTAGCACTAAGAGATAGAGTTATTTATAGGAGGTAGCGCAGGACTAAAGCCTTTTAGAACATAGTAATATTAGGCCGGAAATAGCATATAAAGTATAATAGACGCTATTTACACCTGCTTTAAAGATTTCATAGCCTAGGGGGTATAAATTAATAAAAACGGATTCTCTATAGTAAAGATAAACCCTATATATACACTATAAATTAAAGTAATATAATAGATTCTCTTTATTAAGGAATCAATTCTAGCAGCTAATAATAATAGGTAGAAGAAAACTAAATGCCTAGCTAATACCCTAGTTATCCAGAATATTAAACTCTATATTAAGCAGGCAGTAGCACAATTCCTTAATAGTAAATAGACAGATAACTAAGCTAGATCTAGAGAGTAATAACTAGGATTACTATTAAAAGAAAAAGTACTTATAGCTAGATACTATAATAAGTTAGAAGACATTAATAGCTTTATAGCTAGGGTACTTACCACTATAGGACAAGTTAATCTCTTAAGCATAGGTTTTTAATAGGTAATTATTAACGCTAATAAAGAGCATAAAACCACAACCACCTAACAGGATACTAATATACTAAGGAAAGAACTAGCAGACCAGAGAAATCTAATCTAAGGTTTAGCTAAACAATATAAGCTAATAAGCAAAGCAGTAGCTAGAAAGACTATCTTAAAAGAAATAAAGTTAAGGCTAGTAAACTAAGCTATTAATATATAATTTAGTAAACTTAAAGATAAAACTAATATACTTAAAGGGGATATTAAGGCCTATAAGGAGTCTTTTAGTATAATAAAAGCCAGTCTTAAGATTATTAATAAGTATATTATAAGGATTTTAGCTAGAGTAGTAGTACTAAAGGATAAGGCTAGGAATATTAAGACTGCTAGGCCTACTCCTTAAATGCCTTTACTAGAATCTATAGCTAGAAAGACAACCTTACCTATAGTAAGTAAGAAGCTAACTAGCTTAGTTAAACTAAATTTGCTAGCTAGTAAAAGAATAAGGTTAGCTATAAGAGTAATAAAGGCAACTATATTAAACATAAGCTTGTTTAAGTTATTACTAAAAAAGGCAAAGTAAAAGACACCTTCTAAAAATAGGCATAATATTAGTAGCGCTATAAAAAGGCAGAAAATAATAATAAAATCTATAACTAAGAACACGGAATTAGCTAAGATATTAAATAAATAAAAGAATCTTATATAGTAGCATAAGGACTAAAAATTTTAGCTAACATATCACGCCGTCTAATATTAAAAGTAGTCCCTAAAAATCGCATAGCTCTAGGCAGATTATTATTTAATTATAAAACATATAGCTTGGATTAAAGGTTTAGCTATGTTGTAAAGAGTATTATAGTAAATAGATTAATCACAGAAAAAGTTATATTTAGAGGACTATTACTTTCCTTATAATTACTATGCTATATAGTTTAGACATAGGAAAATTTCACCTCTAGTAAGGATAAGATAGCATAGCTAATAGCTGTCTTTTGCCTAAAAGTGACAATACCCTAATAACCCCTACGGAATCACTTTTAATATGCCTGGTTTAAATGTATAAAGAACCTTTATATATAAGGTTAAAAGCAAAGGATAACTTAAGATATCTAACACACCTTAAGGAAGGGTACAGGCCACCTCTCCTACATTTAAGAGAAAAGCCTCTTTTCTTATAACTCTACTCTTTCCCTTTATATAGTTTTCCCTTTATTAGTCTACTAGGTCTTTAGAGGTATAACATTTTTATTTTTTATTTAACCTAAGTTGTTTTCATTCTCTTGCATAAGTTATTACTATAGTCTAAAGTTAGCAGTATTATTGCAATATAACTATAACACTATAAACAAGAGAATTACTTATAATATAGTAACTCCTAAAAGCATATAACTAAAGGTTACTAGTAATAATAGTTACTCTTTAACAAGCTACTTATAGCTATAATAATATAAGTGGATAGAGATGTTTTATAATTTATATCTTTATTAACAGATTATAGCATAAATTCATAAGGCTTACCCGGACAAGGACTTTAAGAAGTAAACATTTAGGTATTACTAGGATAGATCTAACTATAATTAACAGGTTTATATTACTTAAATTGAATTTCCTTTTATTATAGTTTATTTTGCTTAGACTAAAATGTTTATTTATCTTTAAATTTTATAAGTGGTTATTATTAAATTAGTTACTACTATTAAGCAACGTTTCTAGCAGATTAGATACAAATAAACTAATATAGGGAGGATACTTTATAAATTAAATTGCTTTTTTTTACAAATAAAAGTTTTTTTTATATATATTAATACTAGCTTAGATAAATCTAGAGGATAACTAGGACAGTTATCTTTAAGGGAGGGGCACTTATTATAAAATAATCCGCAATATCGGATCCCTACCTATATAGGACGGATTTATTATGTAGCTAGTAAGATAAAAAATAATAACTTATACAAAATGCACTTAATTATATGACTTAATAGTAGTATATATAGGTGCGTTTAATGACCCCTTTATAATAATGTTAATGATAGCTTTACAGTTGCTTCTAACCGACTACGTGACGATACCACCACGTAACAACTATAGTATAAATATAAGGGGGGTAAAGTCTAATAGTTAATTAATTATATCTTCTAAAAAAAAGAAAAAAAGCAGGCTATAATACAGAGGTATAGTGTTATAGCTATGTTACAGCCCTAGGTCATATAACCTGTAATCTAGCTAATTAGAGTCTGTGCATTTTAAATGTAACCTATACTTCCTAGTTAATGCTGTGTATCCCTTCCATCCTCTATATAAGCGATTCTAATAATAAGGTTATTATAAGATTAAATTTACTATTAAAAAAATAAGAAGTAAAGTAAGCTTAATATAATATATATATATTTAGTAAAGTTATAATAAATAATAATATAAAAGTTATATATTTATAAAAAAAGGTTTATAAAGTTATAATAAGGGAGTTATAAAAAAGTAATAATTAAGGCTTAAAACTACTTATAGTAATTAAGGGTAATTATAAATAAGAAAAGGTATTTTATTAAGAAAGTTATAGAATAAAAGTATAAAGATATAAAGACTTACTAAAGTAAGCTATACTCTAGCTATATATATATATATAAGGGAACAGGCCTTATAAAAAAATAAAAAGGCTAGTAAATATAATATTTATATTACTAACCCTACTTATAGCTATCTAGCCGTGAGTACGCTTGACTATAGCCTTTACTCTATTAGTAAACCTTTAACCGTGACAGATTCTTAAAAATAATAATACTAAAGAGATTTGAAGTATAATAAAATAATATTTATTATAATAATAATTCCTTATAAAGGATAAAAAAAGCTTAAATAAAAAACAACTAAAATATAAAATCTACCTTAAGCTAATACTAGCTAGTATATATATAAAATTATTATAAAAAAAGATAAAAGAGAATATAGCTTTACCTTAAGTATAAAAAAAAGCTATATAATAGATTTAAGCTATAAGCTTAAATTTTTATAAATAAAAGAGTAGCTATATTATATAAGCTACATATAAGCAGTATAGGCCCTAGTTATATATATATTTATAAAGTTATGTTTTTAGTCCTAGTTAGACTCTTTTTCTTCTTTTCCTCTTTATAAATAATAATATTATTTTTATTACTAGTCTGCAATTACACCACTAGGCCAGACCAAAATATAATATTATTTTAGTTATTCTCTTTATATATTACTATTATGTCTTAAAGATAATAAAGTTTTTATATAGCACTTATTTTTATTAATATATTCACTATACTATATAGTACTATACCTATTCCTATTTTATTTATATTCATATAACCATTTTATAAAAACTATAAAGTTTTTAAAGGGAAAAAAATATTATATATTATAATTTAGCTTAATATATAACTATAAAACTAGGAATTTAAATAAAAATAATATTTTTATAAAGGAAAAAAAGAAAAAGATTTACTTAATCCTAGTAATTATACCTTTATAATTATATACTTACTTAGTATTTACGTAGGACCTAACTTGCTTATATATAGCTTATATAATACAGCCCTTCTTCTAACTTTATAGATCTAAGCTTCTAGCTTAAATCCATTATATAAAGCTAAAAATAAAAGTAAAATAATATTTTTATAAAAAACAACAATTTATATTAAATTAAATAAGTATACTTAATAATCATAAGTATAATTAAGGCTTAAATCTCTTATGTATAGCTTATAGAATATAAGCTAGTTTCCCCCGGCTTAGATTCGTGAAAGCTCGAATCTATCACAGTTACGACTTTTTGAAAATAACACTACCTTAGTTACTTTGTATTTTTCTGCGTTAATTCACCGATCCCCCTATAAGCCTTTAGGCCACAGACAGCGTCTTCTCCTAAGCAGCCACTTATTCATCTTTACATATTCATTCATCCTAGACCGGTTACATCTCTGTTAGCCGGTGGGAGATTACGGAGGTTGAAAATGCCTACTATATCTGCCACAGAGCCACAAACGAACTTTCATGAGCTCAAGGGTGTGTTGGGGGAGAATTAGGTCACGTGGAAGAATGGGAGGAAAATATGAGATAAAGTGGGACATGGGAAATCAATTAGCTTAGCTAGAACAACAACAACCTAATCAACCACCATTATCCTCAATCAATCGAGTCATCTTTCAGGTGTTACGTCTACTACGGCAAATCAAGCTGCACTGCCTATGTCTCACGTAAGCTCTGGTCGGGGTCAACAGCACCCAGGAAAAGATTTACGCAAACAGCAAAGGGCAAACAACAAACGCAAGAGGTGGTCAAAGCAGTACGACGATCGACAAAGAAAGCGACGAATCCCTACAGAACATCAAAATGTCGATCAAGCCTCGAAAACTCCAGGGTTTGAAATGATTTCAAGGTCTGATGATTCAGCACAAGACCTTAACCTGGAAGAATCTGGCATAGAATTGGGCATGAAGGACAGGACAAATGAGGCGGAGGTGTTTCAGACACGTGATGAATTGCCGGACCATACTGCACGGTGTACACGCGGTCGAGGGACGTCCAGGACGCTTTTGAAACGGCTTGCACGAGATGATGCCGAGATTGCATACCTTGAGAAGAAACTCGGCATAAAAAGAGGTCGTCGATCTCTGCCTCAAGATTTCATAAATGACGGGCTCGACGAACTCTTAGGGGAGATGAGAGACGGTCATACCGCTGATCAACCTACCCAAGGAGAGCAAGAAGCTGCTTATGACCATTGGTTGTGTTCCACAAGCAGGGATCATAGTGCTGTCTCAGAATATCTCCTAGGACGTGATCTTAAACCTAACCTTTTTTTTGGCTCTGAATGCAACTCGTCACAGCATGACAGTGTACAGCATACCAAGACGAAGTTAAATAGTCCGGTTTCAAGGCAAACACAAGATATAGCTTCGACTAAGGTTGACCCTGGACGTGATGGTCAGTTCAACGGACACGATGCTTCGTCCTCCGAAGGGTTCGTTGATCCAAAAACGCGGACGAGTCTCCAATCATTGCCACGGCCAAGAGAAAACCCATATGTCGCACCAAGAAGAGGAGCTAGTCTTGCAAAATATGTTCCACCTCCAAGGAGAAACCAAGAAGAAGAAGAAGCGCAGAGCGGGACCCTTCAGAAAATGATTCAAGGTGTCGTTAACCGGCTGAGTGATGCCAACCTCATTTCACTTGTTCAATCGATCGAAGCAATATATCAGGGCCATGCACGTGGAAAAGTCACCGAAATTCTGACTGATACCATCCTGGCACAAATTCGCAAGCCAGAAACCATCACTGATCAATTTTTCGTACTGATTGGAGGTTTTTCTGCAGCTATCTACAAACTTAAAGGCTCTACTTTCGGATCACATTTAGTGAAACAAGTTGTGACGGAGTTTGGCGAGCAATACACCCACGCTTCAATCTATACTAGCAGTCACCTAGGGAACAAGAAAGAGCCTTTAAACCTCCTCACGTTCTTAACTCAGCTATATGTTTTCGAAGTTCTTGGCTGTGGTATCGTCTTTGATTACCTGGAAAGACTGTTAGATGAACTCTGCGAGCTAAATGTGGAAATTCTGCTTAAAGTGTGTCGCATGGCGGGCAAGCTACTACGGAGAGATGACCCCCAAGCCGTCAATCATGTTTCTCATGTTCTAAGTGCGGTTGTCTCCAAAGTTGGCTATTCAACTATCTCTGTACGGACCAGATTCATGATTGAGACAATTCAAAATTTAAAGAACGGCAAGTCAAAAGCTAAAGGAATCGACTCTGATGTTGTTTGCGAGCACGTTATTCGCATGAAGAAGCGTCTTCGTGAAATTAAAACTAAATGCAGGCGCTTGGAAGGTTTATCTCCAATGGGTATACGCCTCAGAGACATCGAAGATGTCGGCAAGCATGGCAAATGGTGGCTAGTTGGAGCCAGTATTCCTGGGCATCGGGATGCAGGCAAGAGGGTGAAACCCGTTTTTGATCACGCGGAAACCGCGCTTAAGGGGACGAGGGACATCGAGGACATGGATTTTGTGCTGCCGGACTTCACGGAAAAGGCTAAGGCGCAAGGCCTCAACACTCCTTCACAAATTGCCATCTTTACTGCTATCATGTCTGCACTTGATTCTGAACAAGCATATCGTCAATTTGAAGATTTGAGACTCAAGCGGGACGAACAACTGGATATCACCAGGGTCTTGGTACAATGCGTTGGGAGCGAGCTTCGTTACAACGAATATTATGCATTGGTTGGATCCCAGGCTTGTACTAATGGCAGGGCTAGGTTCTCATTCCAAGATCGTTTGTGGGGGATATTTCGAGGACTTGGAGAATATATGTTTGGGCAAGAAGGCGTCGAAGATGAGGCTATGGAAAAAGCCACGTTGAAAAACGAACGACGCTTGCGGAATGTTGCTCAATTCTACGCGTCCCTGGTAGCTGAGGGTTGTCTGAGTATCACTATCCTCAAGCCTTTGAATTTTCTAAAAATGAATCCATGGTCATCGATTTTTGTCGAATGGTTTATTCTTAGCCTCCTCCGAAACTGTCGAGGTAAGAAGTCATTTCAAGATGCAACAGTTAGGCGTCTATTTGGGCCAGCAACTGCAATTCCTACTCTTACCGCAGGTCTTTGCTGGTACTTACCACAGAGAATTCATTCTGCAGCAAATCTGACGCCTCAGGAAAGAAAGAGCCTTAAACATATAGTAGATAAAGTTATAGCATTATATTAAATATAATGTAATATTAAATGTGATAGAATGTATAATGATATAACTATGTAGGAAGTAGCTAACTAGCTACGTAGCCAGAAGTAGGACTTAGGGTACTAGAAAATCAGAGACCTACAAAACATATATAAGGCTAACTATGTTGAAATATATAGTAAAATATATAATATATTCCACACTCTAGTAGTTAGATATAAGGTATTCCCAGACGGGTAATTAGACCCACTTTTGAATATAAGATTAATAACCTATAGCTAAAAGATAGTATATTATAACTTATTATTAGCTAGTAATGATTTTAAAATGTATAAAAATAATAAAATTTAACTAGTTAATTAATGCCTAGTAACTAGTATTAACTATAGTAAAATATAACTAATAGATTAGTAGCTAGTATAATAATAACTACTAAAAGGTTAAATTCTTACTATTTTATAATAAATTCTGCTAATTCTAAATCTAGAAAAAAAGGGATATTTTCTAACTAACTTTCTAGTTAGGAAAATAGGTTACTTTATATATTATACTAATTTATAGATATCTTAATAACTAAAAGTTTATAAAAAGTCTTAGAAATAATATTAAAATAAGGGAAGGTCATGGGGTTAGGCCTGCTAATAGAACAAAGGCTATAGCATAGATATCTTATAGCTAAGACACTAAAGATAGGTATAGGTATATAAAGGTTATATTTACTAGCCTTTTTAATTTTTATTTGCTTATTTTCTCTTATATATAGCTAGGCTATAGCTAGGCTATAGCTTAATTATTAAGTAAGAATTATTTTTTAATTTTTTTACTTTGTTTTACTTTTATAACTTAATAGTCTTTTTCTTTTAATATTGTTAGAATCGCTCGTATGGAGGATAGAAGGGATACGCCGTATTAACTAGGAATTATGGGTTGCATATAGAATGCACATACCCTAATTACCTAGACTATAGGTTATGTAACCTAGGGCTGTACTATGGCTATAATACCATACCTCTGCATTATAGCCTACTTCTCTCTTTCTTAGAATATACATAAATAGATTATTAGACTTTATCACCCCTCCCCCCTATATTTATGCTATAGCATACTTATAACCTAAGAGTTACTAACACTAATTAGTAGTTGCTAATAACTATAGATTTACTAGGTTATGCTTAAAAGAAATATATTTAAATGCTTTTACTTATATAACTATAAGGAATTCTAATATTATGCTAACTAAAGGATTATTTCTTTAATTGTTAACTTTTGCTACTTGTTTATAATAATAAGAAGACTTAACTCTTATAAATCCTCTTACTTATTATTAACTATTACTTATTTATAATTAAAACTAGATCTTTACTATTATTTATAAAGAACTAATGCTAATAGCTTTAATTAGTACTAAATACAAAGCATAAAATACTAAAATGTTTTTAAGCTAAGGAAAAACAGGAGATGATTTTAAGGAATAGCTTTAAAAGAATATTTATAAAAGAGAACTTTTAAAGAATACCCTTCCTTAAAAGCTTTATAAATACTACCTAATTCTATTCTAAAATTAAACTAAGTTAGTTAAAAATATTAATATTAATACAGCTACTAAATAACAAATTAATAACTGTATTGCCTATATAATTAACTATTATATTCTTAACTAAGGAAAAGGCCGTAACCTTCTTATTAACTTTTAGTAGGATTATAAAAATTAGACTAAGAATGCTTTTAATAGAAGTAATACTAACCTTAAGTATACCCTATATAACTACCTTAATAACAATAGTATTAAGACAGCTAGAGGATTAAGATCAAATGTCTTTAAAGATCTTATTAATATCTTAAATATTAACCCTAATACAGATTACAAACCTTTACTAAAGAAATCAACTAGGAAAGGAAAACTTAAACTTTCTAATAATAAGGATTCTAATAATAACAAAGATTTTTATTTAACTAAAGACCCTTACTCTAAAATGTAAAACCTAACTAGAATAATTTCTAATAGTAATTAAAAAGCTCTTAATACTCTTAAGAGACTTTATTAAAAAAAAGAATAATATTCTGGAGAAGTATATAACTTTATTAATAAGAAGTTACTATATTTTAAAGAGAAATGTTCTTAAGCAGGAGTTTTTCTCTTACTTTACTTAAAAGCTTTCCCTATTATACTTTAAGGTAAAGCTTATATATACTTCCTTAAATACTTTAGAGTAAAGACAATTCTATTTAAGGAGATAACTTAGAATATTAGGAATTACTTTAAAACACCTGAAAATAAAAGCTTTTATAAAATATAATTTGCTAATTTATGCCTTTGCTATATTATTATAAAACACCTAATAAAGAATAAGTTAGAATGCTTAGAAATTCTTCTTAACTAACTTATAAAGATATTTAATAGCCTTTATAACCCTCTTAAATAAAATATAATCCTTCTTTGTTAAGTATAATAAGTAATAGAAAATAATAATGATTTTTATAATGCTAAATTCAGGAATGTGCCAACCTTTAAAGGATTTATTAGTAATCTTTAAAATTACCTCTTAGCAATAAACATACTACTAACCTTTATAAGTTAGTTACTAATAACTACTAATAATAATCTAAATGCCCTTATTATATAGTCTATAGACCAAAACACTAACATAGCAATGTTTACAGACTAATGCTATTTATAAGCAATATATTATAAAAAACGTTAAGCTAGAATAAGCTTAAAGAAATACTTTATATACTATAAAGAAAGATACTAGTTAACTAATTATTCTGCCTCTAAGTAAAAGAAAGTAAAAGTAACTTAGTAAAATAATAAAAGATATTAAAAACTACCTTCTAAATGCTAATACCATACATTCTTACAGGCCTATAAGGGCGAATTAGCTTAACTTACTACTACTAATAATAATAGTAAAAATAAGCATAAAAAGCCGCTTAGAATACTGCTTTCCTTGCTATTAATAAAAACAAGGAACCAGATAATAGAGAGGCTTATAATATTCTTTCCTTTATAATATTCTTTATATATACACTAAATTCCCTACTCTTTTTAGTATTAACTATAAACTTCTTATAGGATAATGCTTTTAAATATACCTTATTTCTTAAGGACCCCTATAACTATAATACTAATGAAAAACCTTAATAATATATATATCTTATAAATATAAGATATACAGCGGATACATTCTATAGTATACTCCTAAATATAAGAGCATTAGGAATTTCAACTACTAGCTAAGGCTAAGTTAATACTCTAATAAAGATTATAAAGAACCTCATAATTAAGCATTCTTTTAACTAAAGAATTATTACCTTTAGAGATAGTACTATGACTTTAACTAGTATTTTAAAGCTTTTAATAATTTTTAGTATAATACCTTTTTATATACTTAATAGTACTATACTTGTCGGAATCACTTGTATGGATAATGGAAGGGATACGCCGTATTAACCAGAAATTGTAGGTCGCACACAGAATGCACGCACCCTAATTAGCTAGATTACAGGTCATGTGACCTAAGGGCTGTAACGTGGCCATAACACTATACCTCCGCATTATAGCCTGCTTCTTCCCCTCTTTAAAAAGAGATATAGATAAATTGATTATTAAACCCCCCCCCCTACATTTATGCTACAGCATACTTGTAACCTAAGCGTTACTAACACTGATTAATGGTTACTAATAACCACAGATTTACTAGGTTATACCCAGAAGAGACTCGTCTAAACGCTTTTACTTACATAACTATAAGAAATTCTAACATTATGCTAACCAAAGGATTATTTCTTTAAATCATTAACTATTAAATTGTTTATAATTATAAGAAGACTTATTTCTTATAGATCTTCTCCCTTATTATTAACTATTACTCGTCCACGATTGAAACCAGATCTTTACTGTTATTTACAGAGAATTAACCAACGCCAACCGCTTTAATTAGTACTAAATATAAAGCCTAAAACACTAAAATGTCTTTAAGTTAAGGAAAAATAGATGATTTTAATAAACAACTCTAAAAAGATATCTACAGAAGAGAACTTCTAAAGAGCACTCTTCCTTAAAAACTTTATAAGCACTATCTAATTCTATCCTAGAATTAGACTAAGTTAGTTAATAATATTAATATTAATACAGCTACTAAGTAACAAATTAATAACCGTATTGCATATACAATTAACTACTACATTTTTAATAAAGGAACAGGTCGTGATCTCCTTGTTAACTTCTAATAAGATTATAAGAATTAGACTAAGGATGTGTTTAACAAAAGCAATACTAACCTTAGGTATACCCTTTATAATTACCTTAATAACAACGGTGTTAAGACAGCCAGAGGATTAAGATTAAATACCTCTAAAGACCTTATTAATATCTTAAAACCATAAAACCCAACTAGAATAATTTCTAATAGTAATCAAAAAGCCCTTAATACTCTTAAGAGGCTTTGTTATAAGGAAGACCCAGCTTAAGATAATAAAGCTATGGGAATAACCTTAATTTCCTAAGGAGGGCAAGGCCACGGCCTAAAAAGCCAAGGGCAAGAAGATGTTGAAATTAGCGAAATTGTTTATAAGACTCCTCCTGAACTTTATTATAAGGAAGACCCGGCTTAAGATAATAAAGCTATGGGAATATCCTTAACTTCCTAAGGAGGGCGAGGCGACGGCCTAAACAGCTAAGGGCAAGAAGACGCCGAACTTAACGAAATTTATAAGAATACCCCGGCTTATGACGAAAACTATAAGAACCCCCCTAATAACCTAATAACTCTGCTATGAAGAGGATGTAAAAGACCCTGGAAATACCCTTAAGAGCTGCTGCTAAAGAATAGAAAAGTTAAACACCCTTAAGCAGAGGCTTTTCTTACTAAGAATTAAAAGGCTAACTTTTGGCTTATAGTTAACCTCTATACAAAAGATCTGTCGCAAGAGTTGCTGTTGCGAGAGTTGCTGTAAGAGCCGCTGCCGGAGCCGCTAAAGAATAGAAAAGTCCTAATTCCCTACTAAATTAAATAACAAATTAAGCGCCCGATAAAGAGTTTAAATTCGATGAATTCGAACGCGATTATAAGCGCCTAATTTGGTAGGATTGAATGCGGGAATTATACCCTTTGGCCCCCCCCCCCCCCTACAACACTCTTTGCCTCCATAACCATTCGGCCTGGACTAACAAAAGTCATTCATTTAAAGGATGTTTTTTTTTTTTTCGCTTTATTACTTGTTGGTTGATATCTGATTATTAGGGCGTTTTATGCATTTTTAAAGCAATTCCTCTTCTTCTTTAATAAAGAGAGAATTTGTAAGTGTCGGAATCGCTTGTATGGATAATGGAAGGGATACGCTGCATTAACCAGGAATTATAGGTCGCATACAGAATGCATGCACCCTAATTGGCTGGATTATAGGTTATGTAACCTGAGGGCTGTAACGTGGCTACAACACTACACCTCTGCATTATAGCCTACTTCTTTCCCTCTTTAAAAAGAGATATAGATGAATTGATTATTAAACCCCCCCCCCTACATTTGTGCTGCAGCATACTTGTAACCTGAGCGTTACCAACAATACTGTTTTTATATTTTATTATAAACATAGATAAAATAGGTATTAAACTTAATAATCTTAAGAATCTTTTAATCTAAAAAGACAAAAAGGTATCTATTATTAGGAAATAGGGATATTCTTAGTAAATAGCTAGTTCTTAAGAACCTGCCATCTTTATGCTTTTTAAAACCAAAATCTATTAACTTTATTACTAATTTAGTTATCTATTAATTAACTAATTAAATAACCTTCTTACTAGGGCTAGTAAAGAATTTAATAAGGCTAACATAGGAAAGATTATATATGCTAACTATTAATACTAAATAAATGTAAAAGCTCTAAGCAGATTTAAGTTTACCCTTAAAGACAATCTTAAATTTAACTATAAGGTCCTTATTAATATTATGCAAATTAATAAAAAGCTAGTCCTATACATTATAGATTTAGTAATATTATTTTAAGCTGCCTGCTTTCTTAAACCCTAATAATAAAAAGCTTAATATATCTAAAATGCCCTTAAAAAGTGCTAAATTAATATATATCTTAGACCCTTAAACTAGATAGTTTATAATGCTAAAAGGAACTTTACTTTTAGTAAATTTAGGCATTTAGCTTAACTATTATTAATTAATATTAACAAAGTCCCTGTTAAGGCTTATAATAGCATTAGAAAACTTAAGCAATATTATGCCCCTTTTTACAAAGTATATAATATTATTAAGACTAAAGCTAACGGTCTTCTTCTAAAAAAGCAAATGCTTTAAATGGCTATTAAAGCAGTTAATGACTCTGCTAGTCTAAATAGCCTTATTCCTACTCTCTTAGTCTTTAAAACCTATTTAAGACTAATAAATAATTTCCCTTTAAGTTTTACTATTACTTAAAAAGCTAAAATACTTTAAAAAGTAATAGATAAAGTAAGATATAGTGTCACGGTTAGAGGTCTACTAGTAGAGTAAAGGCTGTAGTCAAGCATACTTAAAGCTAAATAGCTATAAGTAGGGTTAGTAATATAAATCCTATATTTACTAGCCTCTCTATCTCTTTATAAGGCCTGTTCCCTTATATACCTATGTATAGCTAGGGCATAGCTTGCCTTAGTAGGTCTTTATACCCTTATGCTCTTATCTTATAACTTTCCTAATAAAGCGCCTTCTTTTGTTTATAATTTCCCTTAATTACTATAGGTAGTCCTAGGCCTTAGTCTCTGCTCTCTTATAACTCCCTTACTATAACCTAGTAAGCCCCTTTTTTAAATATATAACTTATATGTTATTATTTATTATAACTTTGCTTAACGTATATATATTATACTAAGCCTATTCTGCTTTCTGTCTTTTTAATAGTAAATCTAATCTTATAATAGCCTTATAGTAAGGTCTTTGCTGGGTTCTAGCTTATATACATTCTTAATATTAACTTTATAATATTACTAAGGCTACTAAACCTAAAGCTGTTTTTTCTTATTACTTATAATTTACTTCTAACTCTCTATCATTATTAAAGCTGCCTTACTCTGCTTATATTAGCTTATAGCTTACTGCTTTATTATAGTGTTAATACTGCTTATAGCGAAATCGCTCCTATACACCTTAGTGCCTAATTATATAAATAACATTATTAAACTAGGCATGTGTATTAGATTAGTAGCCTAACTATCTAGCTATAAGAAGGTCTCTTTCCCCCTTTTTTTAGCCTGTTTTTTCCTTTTTTCTTTATTATTATTTGCTTATATATTATTTTTTATTACTATTATATCTTTACTTTTTTATACCTTAGCTGCTATTATTACTTTTTTTTATTAATATATGCATAGATTTTAATATTAATATTATTTCTTTTATTTATTCTATCCGTTTAGTAAGTTATATACTTAATACTATATATATACTACTTGCTTATAGCTAATAATTACTAGTTATTATGCCTTATACTAGTTAATCTCCTGCCTTTTCTTTTATAGCTTCCTTTTTTACTCCTAGTAAGCCAGATATTATAATACCTATCTTTAGAGTTAGTTAGTATATTATCTAAATACTTATGCCCTTAGGCTATAGCTAACTTACTACTAAGGTCTAAAAAATTCCTTATTATTATTATAGCTATATAGCAGTAACTTAGTAGATCTTTCTAAAGCCTAATAATACTAAATCTATTTACTTTCTTAAGTATATTACTATTTTAAAGCTTTATAAGAAGATATATAATAGTAAGTATACTGCTTATACTCTGCTATTCTATTACTAATTATTATAGCCTATAGTATAAAATGCTCTTATTACTTAAGAAATAATAAGAAGTGTAATAGTGTTAGTTCCTTATAATTATTTCTATTCTAGTTACTACTAACTAGCTGCTAGATGTCTGCTTAAATTAGTATTCTTTACTAGAAAATATTTAAAGAGATAAAGAAAAAGACTAATAGTGTTTATTACTATTAAATGCCTATAAGTTTATTACTTAATTATAGTTAATCTGCTACTAATAATTCCTAGGGTGTTATAAGTACATAAGTAAATTTAGCTACTATAATAGCTAAGGTAAAAAATTTTAATATTTATAGACATACTTAATATATATATTTTTAAGTAAATATTAAGCTTAAGCTTAAAAATAATAAGTATGCTATAATCTTACAGGGCATTGCTTATATTACTATGCTTATATAAATAAAAATTACTAACTACTTATAATATATTTATATATATAGTAAAAATATATATATTTTTTAGTCTATTTATAATTTTATAATAGCTAACTTATTACTAGCTATATAAGCCTACTATAAGGGAGATTCCCCTTACTATATATATTATGCCTATAACTATTCCTTATGCTATATTAAAATTGCTTAGCATTAAATCTAACTTTATAGGTGCTAATAACTCTAATAATAGCTCTAAGTAAGAGTAGCTTATTAGTAGCAAGATTATAGTGCTTTTAGTAGCTATTAGTTTATTATTAATAAAGATAAGCATCTTTAAGTATTACTAATGTCTCCTGTAATATATTATATATATACTCTACTATCTTATTATTATTCTCCTTTTATAATCTATTATAATATCTTATATATTAAAGTTTCTTTTTAGTACCTAGGAATTCTCTAATTTATTATAGCCTTTTTACTTTACTAAGTATTTCTGCTACTTGCCTTAATACTTATATATTATAATTTACTTAACCTTATATAATTCCTAGTTATAAATAGGTAGCTATAATATTACTATAGCCTTATTAGGATTTAAACCTTTATATAGCTCTAAACTTATAATATTAAATATATTATATAGGCGTATATTATCTAAAAGCTTTAAATAATAGGCTAATTTATATATACCTACTTTTTTTAGAACCTTAAAAGGTTTTAAATACTTTACTATAAGCTTCTTGCTTAGTTATTAAAGGTTAATATTCTTAGTTAATAAAAGTATATAGTTACCTAGTAAAAAACTTATTAAGCCTCTTTTCTTATTATAATGCTTTATATATTATTCTTAAGTTATATATAGTAGCTGCTTAGTTACCTTATATTATTATTATAATTCTTATACCCTTATATCCGCTTATATATTTATAATATCTAGTGCCTTTATAATATAGTCTAGGCCCCTTAGCTAATAACCTTATAATAACTTTACTAAAGAGTAGCTATAAGCTAAGTGCTTACTAGTATTATAAGTATATTAAGCTAAATATAAGTAGTCTTTTTAGTCTATTTACTCTTATACCCTAAATACTCTAAGGTAATACTTTAGAACTTAATTAACCCTTTTTATCTAACTGTCTATTTATAGGTAAAAAGTAATACTAAGTAGTTACTTAGTTACTAATAAGTAGTAGAAGGTTCTGTTAAAAATTATAGGAAATTTTTAGCACTCTAGTGGTTGAGATACAGGTATCTCCTGGGTGGTCGGACAGACCCACTTTTACAGCCAATAAGATCATTTTGGCAGCTGCAGGCAAGAACATTAACAACCGTCAACAGCTGGCATCAACCTTCTGTACCTTATTATAAGCTAATAACAGCTGTAAAATGCATAAAAATATAGAAATTTAAAGCATTTTTAATTACTCTACAGCTGATAATAAGTACATGAAAACGCAACTGGCAGGTTAGCAGCTAGCTAGCTGCTAAAGCTGCTAGAGGTTAAAATCTTAACCTTTAAAGGAAAATTCTGCTAATTTGGAATCCAGAAAAGCAGGGGGACAATTTAACTGCTTTTCTTTATAAGAAAGTAGGTTAACCTATAGGTCATACTAATTTGTAGATATCTTAATAACTAGAGGTCTTGGAAAAGTCTTAGGAATACTATTAGAATTAGGGAATTTAGGGCTTTCTTTTTATATAATAAAAATTTTTTAGGTGAAATTTGGAAAATTAGAAAAGTTGGATATAGGACACGTTAGCACCTAGTTTATTAGGCCGTAAGTCTATTTTTTTGTTTTTATATATAAATGATTTTTACAGAAAAAGAAAAGTAGCATGCAAAGCCCAGCTGGCGGCCATAGGGCCTAAAAAAGGTCGGTGGGTATATGAGGAAGCCACACACTTCCTTACCAGACCCGACAGCTGTTGCTACTGCTAGACACTAGAAATTCTATAAAATTCTATTAAAAATCCAGTATAACTTACCCTATAGATCTGGCGTAAACTTCCAAGATACCTATTATTTTCAATAGGTTATAAGCCCGGAAGTGATCTATAGAGGTTAAAATACCTGATTTTATAGAGGGCAAAATAGCTGCTTTTTGATTAAGCAAAAAACCACTACGTTTTGCAAATTCCTTTTAAATTCCTAAAAAATAGAAGGAGGTCTGCGTTTTTAACTATTTAAAAGCCCTATAAATAAATTTTATAGGCAACTTAACTTATTTTACAAAGGGCTACTATCCTGTAGTAAAAGACAGTCGCTTTATAAGAGTTCGTTATAGAGGTTAATAAAGATTACCAGGCGGCTGCAAGCCGGCAAGCCAACTATAATGCTGAGCTTAAGAGGGTTATAAATAAGCAGAGTTCTAATATAATAACTCTGAATGATCATTTAAATAAATTATCTGAAGCTGTTAATAAATTAATAGCAGGCCAAGGTCAAGGCCAAGGTCAAGGTCAAGGTCAAGGTCATGCCCAAGGCCAAGGCCAAAGTTCGGATGCTAGAAAGAATGCTATAACCTCTTCCTTTAATAGTTCTATTACTAAAGAATTTAATAAAAAGGTTTATAGCTTTCCAGAGGGTGCTAAGCTAAAGGGTACTAAAAATTTCAATTAATAGAAGCAGGCCCTAGGCATTTAATTTAGAGCTTTAGGAATTCCTGATTTTCTTAAGAATTCCGACCTAGCTTTAGCTCTCCCAAACTCTAATCAAGCTATAATTCTTATGGTTATAAGAGATAGCTATACTAAAGGTCCCTAAGCTGCTATAGTTTGGCAAGAAAACCCCTTAGCTGTCTATAAATCCTTAGTTAGGCAGTATTCTTATAGTGTAGAGATATAAAGAGGGTTATTATATAGCCAATTTCATGCCTTAAATTTCTAAAATTTTAAAGGGATATTAAAGGCTTTTAATACTGCTTTTAATAACTATTTAGCTAGATTATCTATCTCTGGGGTGTAAATTACCCCTATAGATTAAGTTAATTAGTATTTATAGTCTTTAAAAAGGACTTTTCCTTAGTAGGCTAAAAGGCAGAGATACTCTATAAGAGTAAATAGAGATCTAAGTATTTCTAATAATAGTTTAAATCTCTAGTTCCTAATAGCAGATTTATTAGAAGAACAAAGGGATAAAAGCTTTATAGTCTTAAAAGCCTTAAATTATAGAGCATTAAGTCATGAAAATAAGAATTCTTAGGAATCTAAGGGTTCTAAACCTTCTAAAAATAAAGAAAAAGGAGAGTCTTTCCTTAAAAAGTCTTCTAATAAAGGGAATAAGGCAAGGCCTAAGAAAGGTTACTAGAAAGGCAAAAAACCTTCTAAGAAGATAGCAAAAGAAGGATTAAATGGTTCTTTTATATTAAGTAACTATAATCTCTTTAATAGGGTATATAACCTAGAGAATAATAGTGATAGTAGCTCTAAAGCTTCTAGTTTAGAAGCCTCTTTAAAATCAGATATAGAAAAGGAAATAACCACTCCTAAGGTTACTTTAAAAGCTATAAATTATAGCTATAGTTGCAAAGGCATAAGGCATGCCTTACTTTATAATACTAGTTCTATAGTATATTTAGTAAATTCTAAAGAGAATTTAAGTAACTATATCCCTTATAAAAAGGGAGAAGCTAAGCCTATTATAACTGCTGGAGGGAAAATCTACCCTAAGGGCTATAGTAATACTAAATTCTAGGTGCTCTGTTACTTAAAACCTAAAAAATATAGGACCCTTACTTTAAAAGGGGCCCTATATTTCCCTAGGCTAGATATTAATATCTACAGTAGTTTAAAACACTATACTTCAGGGGGTTGTATTATAAAGAATAACCTATACCTTACAGACAGGTCCTGTATTAGTATCTTAAATTATAAGAAACATGGTTTTTTCTTTTAACTTCAGGGATAGCACGCACTTATGTTACAGGATAATAATAGTAATAGTAGCCACTACTTTAACTATTCTATTTATCAAGCTAGCCACTCTATAGAGGTTTAGATACCTTCTGAAGAGCCTATTTAGGGTCCTGATGCTAAGGATTTTAGAGATTTAGAGGGGGATTCCCCTATAGCCCCTCTTCTAACAGAGCCTATGGTCCTAAGCTGGGTCCCCCGAAGGAAGCCCCCTAGGGGACAGGAATCGAGCTTAGAAGAGCTGTTAGAGCCCCTAGGAGCCTCCGAGGCCCAGTAGGGGGCTAGGGGAGGAGGCCCTATATCTTCCTCTTTATCTTATAAGGATCTAAATCCTTAAGACCCTTATTAAAAGCTATTAAAATTAGCTGGAATTTGGCATATCTGATTAGGGCACATAGGGCTTGCATTACTAAAGAAAACAGCCCTAATTACTAAAGGAATCCCTGATTTTTCAGAGGTTAAAAGTCAGGATTTTAAGTGCTTAGCTTGTGATTTAGCTAAGATTACTAGGAGACCTAGTAAACAACCTATTCCTAACCCCCCTAAGTCTCTAGATTGTATAGAGGGGGATACCCTGAAAATTAGTCTATTACTCTATAATAAGCAGTTAGTAAGTTTTATTTTAGTGGATAGAAAAAGTTGCTATAAATAGTGCTTTTTAATGGCTAATAAGGAAGGTAATACTGTTTTTACAGTATTAAAGGGATTCTTTAGAGGGCTTAAAAACCAGTATGGCACCTACCCTAAGCACTTCCACTTTGACGGGGGATTAGAGGTTGATTCTAATAGCTAAAATTGGCTAGTAAAGAAGGGAATTAAATTTACAACTTCTAGCCCCTATATCTATAAGCAAAATAGGCTAGCTAAGCGCTCTATATGCACTATTATAGATAGATTACGGGCTACCCTACAGTGGGCAGGCTTACCTCTCTATCTATGGTGCTTTACCCTCCCTACTATTATTAATTTGATAAATATAATAGCAAATAGCACTAAATCTGAGAGCCCAGCTTAGATACTTTCTAAGGAATTTAATTACCTTATAGAGGATAATTTTAGCTCTATTAGAGCTATAGGATTATATTGTCAGGTCCTAATTCCTATAGAAAAAAGGGTAAAAGCTTAAAAGCTAGCCCCTAGGACTATCTCTAGAAGGTTGCTTTTAACCTTAGGTTTAAAAACCTATCTTATCTATATTCCTTCTAAAAACTCAGTATTTAAAACTAGTTTTTTAAAGATTATAGAGCCTATAGGACCTATATCTAGGGGCCTACCTAGATATTCTATAAGGGCTTTAGAAGGGGACTCCATCTTAGATCCCTCTAACTAGAATAATCCTTTGAAGGGGGAAAGCCAAAATCATGATTCTGACCTTATTATAAAGGATTTTCCACAAGAGGATTACCCTAAACCTCAGGATTAAATGGTTTCCCTAGAGCCAGAACCAGAATCAGAGCCAGCCACAGTCCTAAAGCCGGATATTTTGGAAGATGCCCCTTCTAAAGAAAATTTAGATAAAATGGATATTGATATAGCACTCTTAATAAAAGAGATTTGCTATAATGCCCAATAGAAGCTGAAGAGTGATCAGCCTACCCTAGACCCTAAATCTTAAAAGCAAGCCTTGAAAAGTCTATAAAGGAAGGAATGGCTTAAAGCTATATATAGCGAATTTGAACAGCTATTGCAGTCCGGAACCTTTAACTTTACAGGTATTGACCAAGTTCCTAGAGGTCAAAAAATCCTAAAGAATAGGCTAGTTTTAAAGCTTAAGAAGGATAAAGAAAATAATCCTCTAAAGTATAAAGCTAGGCTAGTAGCTAAGGGTTTTATGCAAATAGAAGGTTTAGATTACACAGAAACCTTTACTACAACTAGTATTTTCCCTAGCTAGCGGATTTTACTAGCCCTAGCTGCTTAGCATAACTAGGAAGTTGAATAAGTTGATTTTATAAGTGTCTTTCTAAATAGTACCCTAAAGGAATTAATTTATATGCAAATTCCAGAGGGATTCACTGAATTTATAGAGGCTAACCCCTCCTTAGTTAACATAGCTAAGAAGTATGGTTATAAGGCTTCTATAAATTAAGTAATTATACTAAGAAAGTCCTTATATAGTCTAAAGCAAAGCTCTAGAGAGTGGCAGCAAGCACTAACCTTAGTGCTTAAATCCCTTGGATTTAGCCCCCTAGTGTCAGACCCAGCTATATTTCACAACCAGGACTCTAAGACCTTTATTATAATATATGTTAATGATTGTCTTCTTATAGGGCCTAATCTACCCTATATCCAGAAGCTTAAAAAGCAAATGCATAAGGCCTATCCTATAGAAGATAAAGGGCCTGCAGAATTCTTCCTAGGGGTTCAAATTCTTTGAAATAGAAGGGATAAAATCATCTAAATTCACCAATCCTAGTATATTTTAGAAGCCCTAGAGAGGTTTAGTCTTCTAGACTGTAAACCTGTTAGAATTCCTATACAACCAGGGGTCTTAAATCCCCAGCTATTAAAGCCTCTTATAGCTAAAGACATAAAGCTATACTAGAGTATAATAGGTACTATAATGTACCTTATGCTGCTTACAAGACCAGACGTGGCTTTTACCCTATAGTAGCTATTAACAGCCCTGGCCGCACCTTATATAAAACACCTAAATACAGCTAAAAGCCTACTTAGGTATCTATCTAGCACTTAAAAACTAGCTATATCTTATAAGGGTCCCCTATTAAAAGCTAGTAAATCCAGTATATCAGATACATTACTTAGATTTTGCAATAGTGATTTTGCAGGAGATAAAAGGTCTTCTAAATCTACCTATACATATCTTTATAAGCTAGCTAGGGGCCCTATAAGCTAGAAGTCTAAAAAGGCTTCTACTATAGCTTTATTAACTATAGAAGCTGAATCTAATGCAATTTGCAAGGCTTTTCAAGAATTAAAGTGGCTAGAAGGGATATTTATAGAGCTTAAAATACCTTTAAACCCTCCTATTTAACTTTATTGTAATAACCAAAGTGCTATAAAAACGGCTTATAATCCTGCTCTTTACAGCCGTATAAAGCATACCCTTCTAAAATTCCACTATAACTAGCAGCTTATATCCTCTGGATTAGCTAAAATACAGTACCTAGATACGAAGAAAATGCCGGCTAATGGATTAACTAAGCCTTTAACTATCCCTATTTATAAGGCTTTTATAGAGCTTATAGGGCTAGGGGCCCTATAATTATCTATCTGGTTATGCAACATTCTTTTTAAAAGCAGCTTTTTAAGGTCACCAAAAAACACACGCAAAATTCAGAAATTTACAAAAACAAACCATGCCTTCAACAGGCCCTTTTTAGCAAATCATACGCTAATAACAGCGTTTTTTCGACTACACTATAGCCCCAAAGCAGGGCTATATTCTCCGTACCTTTGAATTTTTAAATTAGATTATTTGGAATTCTGTTGAATTGTTTTGCACAACCCTTTCCTTTTAATCCCTAAGACTTCTTCAGAGGGGGTGTTGAAAATTATAGGGAATTTTCAGCACTCTAGTGGTTGAGATACAGGTATCTCCTGGGTGGTCGGACAGACCCACTTTTACAGCTAATAAGATCATTTTGGCAGCTGCAGGCAAGAACATTAACAACCGTCAACAGCTGGCATTAACCTTTTACACCTTATTACAAGCTAACAACAGCTATAAAATACATAAAAATATAGAAATTTAAAGCATTTTTAATTGCCCTACAGCTGATAATAAGTGCACAAAAAGAATAAGTCTAAAAGACATTCAAAAACAAAAAACACCGCGGATACGACGTGGTATTATGCCTAAAACGGAAAAGAAGCACGGAATTAGATTCCTTATTATTAATTACCCCTCCTAGTAATAGCGCATTACGTAAGGGGAGTAAGCAGTGCAAGGGGCGTAATAATTAACGAATTTTCGTATAAATCCGCGACTAATAAAGAATAAAGTACTACTTAAGAAAAAATATAGTATTAAAGAGAGAATCCTAGAGTAGTAATAGTATAGGAAAAATTAAAGAATAAAATAAAATTACTAAAGGAATTAATAATAAAAGTTATCCTAAAAGTAAAAATAATAAAAGTATAAGCTTTTATTAGAACTATTATATAAATTACTATAAATGCAGGAAAAAAGATAGCCTAAATAAGAACCAGTATAAGAGGCCTATAGGCTTTAATTATAAAAGCGGTTAATAGTAAGATAGAAACCACGGTTAAGAAGGCAGTTAAAGAGGTAATAAAGGCTATTCCTAAGACTAAATTAGCAGTTAGAAGGACTTAGATAACTATTATAGCTTATAAAGCTATAAGGCAGAATATAATAATCCCTTTAGCCTAAATAAAGGGTATGGCAATACTAGCCTACTATTACTAGGAAGTAATAGTAAAGGAAAATACTATTAGCAAGGCAGTTAAGAATAAATTGCTAGGGGAGATTATAAAGGTAGTAAACAGTGCTATTAGTATGGAGGAGGCAGTAGTAGCATGCTAACTACAGAGTAAAGACATAGTTATTATATTTAATAAAGCAGGTAGAAAATAAAAGGAAAACACAGCCTAGGTAAGAGTTGCCTTTAGACCTAAGGCGGAAGTAAATAAGAAGATGTTTAGTGTAATTATTAAGGGATTCCTAATATGATTAATAAACCACATTACAATTAAGGATATAAGGAAGAATATTAAACAGGAGAATGGTTTAAATATAGCGAAGATAATAGTATGGAAGCTAAAGGGAATAGTAATAAGGGCACCACTAGTGGTTAGTATTAAGGGCACTAAGGCAGCAAACTGCTTATGCTATAGGGGAATAGTATACTAAGTAGAGATTTTTAATGCTAAGTTATATAATAAGATAATCCACCTAAAGTAATGTTATAACTGCTATAAGATTAGGCATATTACTAGGCACTATAAGAAGAAAGCAAGATATAGCAGGTATGCTACTAGGAAACACTCTAAGGGAAAGAGAACTTACCTGACATTAATAGGCAAGGTACAGGAGAGATGCCTAAATTATATAGGGGCATATTTAGCATAGTCTTAGCTGTGCTTAGTAAGTAATAATAAATAGCAGCAGGCAAGGGAGGCTTATGCTATAAGGCCGCTGTTCTTTTATAGCTATTAGTTAGAGGTTATAATAGCTACTATAGGCAAGGGTTATTATGGAGAAGAGACCAGGGGACTAACAGAGAGGCAGTTAAGAGAAAGGAGTATATAACTAAGGGGCCTTTCTGTAAAATAAACCTATAAGCTATAATTAGAATAATAAAGACCGGCAGAGGAAGGCATAATGCTAGCCTTTTTATAACTAACTAGAGGGCAAAACAATACCAGAGCTAGCCTAACTAGGGTACTCTAAAGCACATAATAGAGTATATAATTAAGGTTATATACTAGAATACACAGAAGAAAAGCAATCTAGTACATTTAGTATTAGGGCATAATATTAGCCCTAAGGTAATAGCTATTTAGAAACCAGGAGGTTACAATAGTATACTGCTAAATCTATCTTAAAGGCACTATATATTAGTAATATATAGCAAAAGAACAGTAATTTATATATATTAAAAGGTTAAGACAGGACTTTAGACTATAGGGAGGGGAAAGGATTAGTATAGTATTAAGCTATATAAAGTAAAGGTATATAATATTTATTTCCCGGCTTATAAAAGGGAGTAGCAGACGCCTCTATAATACTTTACTAATACCTAAGCAAAGGGCCAGAGTGTATTTATAGGGGACTTTAACCAACACTACCCCTTATGGGATAAATTTAGCCAAACCTCTTAGGGGCATAATAAGATATTGGAATTTATAATAAGGTGGCAACTTAGCCTAGCTATACTATTTAGGGAAGTAATAAGGAGAAAACATAGCAGCAGGGACAGCACTATTAACTATACGTGGACTACTTACAACGTTAGTATTAAATTTATTAGGCTAGTGGAAATCGCCGGATCTGACCATATACCTTAGCTTATTAGCATTAGGACAAGTAAGGAATTAAGCAATAGCCTAGGGTTAGTCCAGGGTTAGAGAATAGCGGATAAGAACCTTATTATAATAAAGGCTTTAAACAGGCTTAAAAAGGAGGGGTTAGAGCTCCCGCTGTACAACTAGCAGGAAATTAATAACTATATGCAATAGCTTACCTAACAACTTACAGAGATAGCTAATATAGCAGCACCTAAATAACCTTAAGGGCACAGTAAACTACAGCCTTAGTAGAATAAAAGGGTAAAGGATATAATAGTAAAGGCAAGACGTGCTAATAAGCAGTGGTAGTAACAACGGACGTAGGAATCATAGCAGGCCTTAATAAAAGCTATAGAAAAACAGGATTACGTAATCTTAAAGGGGAAAAAAGCAGTTAGCAACAGGCAGTTAGTAAGTTATTTAGGTCTAAAGGGAGCCTCTAGACCCTAGAGTACTAGGCCTGGCTATAGAGTAGACTTCCTCCTAAGATGCAATAGGTCCTATTACTAACTCGGCCAGAAGATAATAACAGGGAGGAGATAGTAGAGGTTATATATAAGGGTAAGGCAAAGGCATTTGCAAAGAGATTCTTTCCTTTATCCACAGCCAGGGCTCTAAGTCTAGAGATAAAGGTAAAAACAAAATACTATAGTAATAATTAGGTAGTTTCTATGTTTATAGAGAAGGAAATTAAAAAAGTTATAAAGAATATAGTAAGTTAGAAAGCCCTAGGGCCGGACGAGCTGCTAACGGGTTTCCTTAAGCTATATAGAGCAGCCCTAATATTATATTTAACATGCCTTATAAATGCATACTGCAGTTTAGAACACTATCTGGCCTTCTTCTAACAAGTAAAGGTGGTAGTTTTATATAAACCTAGGAAAACCCCTAGGGAGTTAAGCAGACTAAGGGGGTAGAGGCCGATATTACTATTAAACATAATAAGAAAAGTAATTAAGGGAGCTATTATAAGGAGAATTACTACTATAGCAAAGAAAGGCTATATACTACTAAACATATAGATAGGCAATAGGGCTGGCAGGTTAATAGAAGTAGCACTAAATATACTAAAAGAGGTTATAAGAACAGCATAGTATTACTAGGGAATAGTATTATTACTATAGCTAGATATTACTAGGGCATTTAATACTATTAGCTATAAATAATTAATCTATACTATAAAGGAGTTAGGACTACTAGGGTGGATAGCTAGATAGGCATAGGGCTTTATATTAGAAAGGAGAGCATAATTAGCGTTTAACAGACGTATTACTAAGGAAATCCAAGTTACTATAAGGGTTCTGTAAGGGTTGCTAGCGTCTTCTATTTTCTTTCTACTTTATATTATGCTACTATATTAAAGACTAGCAGCAGCAGAATTAATATTAATATTAGGGTTCTCAGATAATATAAATATTATAATATATAAAAAAACGGCAGAAGAGATAAAAGTATAACTAAAAAGAGCCTAGAGAATATGTAAGAAGTGGTTAAAGGAGTATAGGCTAAGGTTTAACCTAGGGAAGAGTAAGCTAATATACTTTATAAGAAAAAGGCAGGCAATCATAATAACAATCCAACTTAGAAGAACAATAATATAACTAATATAATTAGCGCAATTCCTAGGGGTTTAGATTTACTAAAAGCTTTTTTAGTTAACCTATATAAAGAAGGTAAATGCTAAATTGTTATAGCAGAAGTTAGCACTTATAGTGCTGTCTGCATTTACATAGGGATACTAACTAGAGTGTGTAAGATCCCTTTATATACAGGTAATAAGAAGCATAATAGCCTATAAAGCTAGGATATACTATACCTGCAGTAAGTTAAAAGGGGTAGCATATAGGGTAGTAAAGGTATTTATAAGGGAATAGAATAAATGCTTAAGGCAGGTTATAGGGGCATATAAGGCAATGCTAGTAACACTCTTAGAGATAGAAGCAGTAATACTACTAGTAGATCTGTACCTTAATTACATTAAGCAATAATTCTACTAAAGACTTAAGGATAGTAGCATAGGCAAGAAGATATAACAGGCCTGTAATTTAATAGCATTACAGCTATAATGCTAAGGAAGAGGCTGCTAATGCAATTACTATAAGGCGTTTCCTAATGCCCCCCCCCCCCTCCCTAGTAGCCTTATAGCTAGATAAGAATTAAAAAGGGAGTGGGAAAAATAGTGGATATAGTAGAGGTATAAGGCTTAAGTAAGAAGAAAATAGGTAAAAGTAATAGCAATAAACAAGGAACCTAACTTTAAGAGTATAAAAAAAATAATAAGGCTCTATAATAGCCTGCTAAAGCATAAATCTGCGGCCTTAGTGCAGCTTTAAACAGAAAAGATAGGGCTAAATACCTTCCTTTATAACAGACAGGTGCCTAAGGTAATATTACTAATATATTAATACTAGGGAAGAGATAAGGATATCTACTACCTTATCCTATTATACCTAGAATATAACTATCTAAGGCTGATCCTAGTAGTGCCTATAATAAGAGACCTATAGAAACTTAGGGCAGTAATTAATAATAAGAAGCTAGCACTAAATATTATAAAGTAGGTGCTCTTAACTAGGCGACTTTAGCAGTATAGGTTAGCAGAGAAGCTTTACAAGGCATGGTAGATATATAATGTTAAGGCTAAGAAAGGGACTAAAGGTAATGGTAATAATAAAATAAAGGAGGAAGAGCCGGATTAGGAGGGGAGGTGCTTATAGGGGGTTTTTACTAATATACTAACCTTTTATATAAAGCATAACTATACTTTTGTTATTATCTGTAGTTCCGGGGGAACTGGCAGATATCTTATACTAATGGTTAAAAATAATAAAGACTTTATATTAGAGGCTTAGCGGGAGCTATATAGAAGAATATGGGTTTTCTCCCCTATCTTAGGGTTTTTCCTATATTAAGAAGTTAGTTAATAAACTAGTTAGTGGCTCTAGCTACCTAGAGTACATGAATAATAATAATAAGTGCACAAAAACGCGACTAGCAGGTTAGCAGCTGGCTAGCTGCTAAAGCTGCTAGAGGTTAAAATCTTAACCTTTAGAGGAAAATTCTGCTAATTTAGAATCCGGAAAAGCAGGGGGACGATTTAACCGCTTTCTTTTATAGGAAAGTAGGTTAACCTATAAGTCATACTAATTTGCAGATATCTTAATAACTAGAGGTCTTGGAAAAGTCTTAGGAATACTATTAGAATCAGGGAATTTAGGGCTTTCTTTTTATATAATAAAATTTTTTAGGTGAAATTTGGAAAATTAGAAAAGTTGGATGTAGGACACGTCGGCACCTAGTTTATTAGGCCGTGAGTCCATTTTTTTATTTTTATATATAAATAATTTTTACAGAAAAAGAAAAGTGGCACGTAAAGCCCAGCTAGCGGCCGTAGGGCCTAAAATAGGTCAGTGGGTATATGAGGAAGCCACACACTTCCTTACCAGACCCGACAGCTATTGCCACTGCTAGACACTAGAAATTCTACAAAATTCTATTAAAAATCCAGTATAACTTGCCCTATAGATCCGGCGTAAACTTCTAAGATACCTACTATTTTCAATAGGTTCTCTAAAAACTACTAGTAAATGTTATCTTTTTATTTAAAATAATTTCTTTTAGTATATTATAGTCCTTAAATATATATTTAAGAAGATAATAGTAAGGTTACTACTTATTATCCTTATAAATATAGCTATATATAGCGCGTATTTTGAGAATTAATTTATAATAATAAGAATTATATTATGCTTCTTTTTACTAGCTTCTTTTATTAAGGGAAGCCTAGTAATAAAGTCTATAAAAAGCTCTTAAAAGGGTTTACTAGAAATTAGTAGTATAGCTAACTTACTATATAGTTAGTATAACCTAGGCTTATTAACTTAATAGTTTAAGTATAAGCTTATATAGTTTTTTATATTTTTTTATAATTCTGGATAGTAGTACTATTTAGCTACTTTATAAATTATCTTACTTATACCTTAATATCCTACTATAAGGTTATTATAAGTAAGTATTAGAATTTCTATATATATCCCTACTAGTATATATACCCTTATATTAAAACATAGTAAACTGTTTTTATTAATTACGTAGTGCTCTTTTATTATTATATTACTACTACTAAGCAGTACTATTTGTGTTTTATATAATAAATCTTGTTTTTATACTTTTTAAATTGCTATTATAATAGGTTTACTTAATAGCTCTTTAGTGTATTTAATAGCACTTTATTTCCTAATTATTATTAGTCTTACTACTAGGTTACTATATATTTATATAAACTGTGTTTATAAATATATAGCTAGGGAGGTTTTCTTGCTATAAGCTTGCTCTAAACTCTTAAATACTATATTATTAGATAGGGTTACTATTAATATATTACTTAAATATATAGCTAGGGAGGTTTTCTTATTACTAGCTTACTTTAAACTCTTAAATACCATATTATTAAATAGTGTTACTATTAATATACTACTTAAATATATAGCTCTTATACTACTTAAATATATAGCTAGGGAGGTCTTTTTACTACTAGCTTACTCTAAACTCTTAAATACTATATTATTAAATAGGGTTACTATTAATATACTACTTAAATATATAGCTCTTATACTGCTTAAATATATAGCTAGGGAGGTCTTCTTATTACTAGCTTGCTTTAAACTCTTAAATACTATATTATTAAATACGGTTACTATTAATATATTACTTAATTATATAGCTCTTATAATGCTTAGATATATAGCTAGGGAGGTCTTCTTATTACTAGCTTACTT